>PNEQ01075321.1:0-13111 GCA_003012365.1 Medauroidea extradentata
GTCTACCTGATGACGGGAACAGATTCCAGTTCCCGAAACGTCGTTTATACTGACTGTTTGGAAAACTACTGTGTTTTGTTTCGTCTCATCATTTGTGTCGTTTGTTGTTTTTTCTGTTTGTGTCCGACATATTTGTGTTTTGTTTAGTCTCATCGTTTGTTTTGTTGTATTTCTGTTTGTGTTTTTGTCTCGTCTCATCTTTGTGTCGCTTGTCAACTTAGCTATTTTTATATTCTTGTTATTTCTTTTATTTTCTGTTTGTTCATTGTTTTTATCTGACCAGATTCCAGTTTTGGAATTTCATGTTGTGTATGTATCCTGATGACTAAAGCATACTCTGCTTATTTATGTTTTCTTGTCTTATTTTTAGTTTTCTTTTAACAGTCATTTATTTCGCAATGGAGTATGTCCAAGTAAATAAATCCAGTCATGAACTCCCATTGCACAGTTCTTTCAAAGATCATATCGAACAAGTGTCTCACGAAAGACGTTAAACTAAAAGTTTAGCCCTCCCATTTCATGAAATAAATAGAATCCTAACAGAATCACTCTTAAATTAAGTATGTGTAATGTGAGAATAAAACGAGACGGTAAGAAAGGTGTAATATTACAACTAGGAGGGTTATTAATTACACACATAACTTAAACAGTACTTGCGAATCATTTCTGTTATTTGACTATGTTCCCACTTGTATACGTTATTATTTTGCGGCTCAAATAACTTCGTTAAATGTAAATATTGCAATGGTCGTCAGTAGTCTTGTAGCATTTATAACATATTTCATTAGAGTCCGACAGAATAGTGTATTTTATTGCCAACATACAAAATATCAAACCAGGACCAAATCGTAACCAAATAATATAATATTGTGGACACGTTCAGAAGGCGGACTCACTTAAATATTAGTTAATATAACTAGACGATAGTTATCCCACACTTATAACTAAACAATTTACAGTTTATGTGAGCAACACAATAACACAAAATAATCTTAGTGAATTTGTCGAAAGCTTGAATATGATTGGTAGCCTTGTACGTCAACTTAATTCCTTAACTTCAATGTGAAACATCAAACAAATCCGCAGTAAATATTTCTGTAAAGTTAATACAAAGGTAACGTCAGGAGGTCCATGTTAACTTATTGTGAATCTGACTTTAGGTTTTCTGCTGGTGTAGTTTGTTATTTCAGTTCTAAGAAATAAAGAAATGTGTAAAAGTATTGCAATGAGGAAGACAGTTTGTAAATTTAGTTTTTATTAGAAGCTCCATGTTAACTTCAAAGTGACTTCACAATGAAGTTAACATGGAGCTTCTTACGTTACATCTGAGTTGAGATATAGGGCACGTTGCTGTGTTTTCACATTGAATTATTGGCGACGCAACGGTAACTTAAAAATGTCGAAGTTGAGTAAACTTCAACATAATGTAAAGGTAAAGTTAAGAACAGCCAATCAGAAGCGGAGTTGTTCTTTTGTTGGATATTGCCTACAAGATTTTATCGCGCCAAAACTAACGTTTTACAGACGTTTCTCGTAACTTCAAATTGTGTGCTGCTCGCTCGTGCATGTACAAGAGTGTATGAAAAGAAGTAAATTTGTCATAGTTGTGTTCTGAAGTGTGGTGAAAGCAAAATGTTCGTTATTGGAATTGCAAGTAAATAATGTTTTAAATTCCAATTAAGTTTTGTTACTCGTGTGAAATGGTATTTGTGAGTACATAGCCTAATACATGTGTGGCTATGGTTGTTTAGTGAGTCGTAATTCGTTTTCATATATTTATAAATATTTCAGAGCTAATGTGCTACTAAAGTATTTGTTCAAGGACCCTACAATATATTTAACTAGATGGTTTGTAAGTTCGCTGTTCACTGAGGCAGGTGTGATATATGTAAACAGCAAACATATTGTTAAATTATCAAACAATTGTCTCACGAAAGATGGTAAACTAAAAGTTTAGCCCTCCCATTTCATGAATTAAATAGAATCCCAACAGAATCACTTTTAAATAAAGCATGTGTAATGTGAGAATAAAATAAACGAGTTGGTAAGAAAGGCTTAATGTTACAACTAGGAGGGTAATTCATTACACATTTTCAACACATAACTGAAACAGGTACTTGCGTATCATTTTCGTTATTAATTTACGTTACCACTTGTATATGTAAATATTTTGCGACTCAAATAACATAGTTAAATGTAAATATTGCAGTGATCGTCAGTAGTCTTGCAGCATTTGTAACATACTTCATTCGAGTCCTGTTTTATTGCCAACATACGAAATATCGAATCAGGACCAAATAGTAACCAAATAATATAATATTGTGGACATGTTCAGAAGTTAATGTAATTAGGAGATAGTTATTCCAAACTTATAACTAAACAATTTACATTTTATGTGAGCAGCATAACACATAATAATCTTGGTGTATTTGTCAAAAACGACTACAATTGGTACGGTAGCCTTAACTTCTTTGTGAATCGGCCTTTAAAGTTTTCTATTGTGTTTAAGGTGGATTCACACGGTCGCCGACAACGCCGAACAGACAGAGCGGAAAATGCTCTCGGCCAATCAAAATGCTTATTTGCCTTTCCACGTTGTCTGCATACCCTCGCCGAAAATATTGGGCCTATCTCAACTTTTTCGGCGCGCGGAACACAGACAACGCGGATTTTACCCAGAGTTCAGTGCTGTTTGTTGATTATTTTGCTTATCGAAAGAACGACCATAACCAACCAAGTATAGTGTTTTACGAATAAATTTACTGTGATATAAATTCCAATTAAATCAAATTTTTAATTTTGAGTGTATTTTTGTTGTATTATTTTAAGAAAATCTCGCTTAAATCTCCGCCGACGTTTAGTTACGAAAGTATTTTGTTGACAAGATTTGTCTAGTATATTTGTGCATAGAAATATACCCAATAATATTTGAAGGATGCAGTAAAGTGTACAATACTACTATCAACAAAAAATCGCAAAAATATTTTTACGATTTTGGTTCAAACGAATGGTGCTTGTAGTGCATGCTGCTTATGTTAAGAAAGTTCTACTAGCGAGTTAAATGTTTCAGTTATTAAAATGGGTCTGCTACTATCTTATTTTTGTACGAGAGAAAAAGGGTTAGGCGGGTGATACAACATTGTATTTTCGAGCTTCTTAACTGCACTAGACAACGATTTTGGCAGTTCTTTAAATCTGTAACTATGCAGTAGGCCTACTGAAAATTCCGGAATGTGTGTGTTCAAGGCATATCATTTCCAATGGTCAAAGTCACGATTATGTTTTTATAAGTGAACAGTAGGCCTATTAAAAACAATAACTTCGTGTATCTTTGCCCATGGTTCACTGTGGGGTTAGTAGTAAAGAATAACATTTTGTAAGCTGGTTATAGGATTAAGATAGCCTTCCTGCAACTGGGCTGTCCTGTGACAGGGTATTTCTCCCCTTAATTTGTCTTGGCCTCCCATTTCAGTCAGCCTGTTACTGGCGTACTCACCATCTCCCTAAATCCCTTCACCTTACAGCCACCTGTTTCTTTCATTCCACTCTTTTACAGTTCAGTTTACAACAGTGTACCCTCTCTTCCCCAATAAAGTTCTGCTTGAACCTTGTTTCCCAATTGTGCCTACCCTCTTATACCTTTCACCATCTTGAACATTCTCACTATTCTCTCCACCTTCTTCCTCTCCTGCAGTTTGCTCTGTTTGTGTCTTCACCGTTACTAATGGTCTGTATCCTTCCTCTCGCTCCCTCCCCTCGTATTCCTTGTCCACCAACTATTAAGAATAAATCTGTCTTTCTGCACACCCTCTTCATTTTCACTCCCAAGTATGGGTTTCGGATTGCCATAGCATACATATTATAGGCCTATTTCTTTATTTCCTTATTTGTGTACTGTAGTGTCCTTTTTTTCTAATCATTAATCCAAAAATTAAAGTACATAATATTTCAGCAATAAAAAGGCACTTCATCTCATACCTAATATATGTTAGGACATTAAAGAATTCAAAAGTGTCTAATGTACATGCAACAGGTACTTACCCAAAGGGACGATAATAGGTGAACATACATTTCTTGTTATTTTTAAGTAACCAGTGTAAATTGTACAATGCAAGATGATCTCCCACCAGTAGTAGAAGTCAAACCCAGAAATACTAATGCTAGACTTCCAATCACCCGCAATAGCTCATTGCGCTGAAAGTGTCACAATGCCTATCAACCTAAGTTAGGCATAAGTTAGATAGCTGTTGCAAACAAAGCAGTGACCACATATCTGTACAGCCCAGAAATTACACAATATTTGCATTTTTTAAATTATATCACATATCTAATGTGTTTAGATGTATAGCAGTTGCAAATTTTTGAAGCAATAAATATATATAATGATAACAAGTTGTGTGAAGTGCGAAACTTAAACCTACTCTCTTTGCTCCTAAGCTACGGGGTGTCTGGTCAGTGATATACTCCTGGTATTACAGTCAGGCCTGATGAGAGGGTGTTGTGTGCATTGTTGCAACTGCGCTCAGCAGGCCCTTGGGTGGGTAGGGAAGGGGGGCACTGGAGCTCTTTGAGACACAATGCTTTTTGATTATTATATTTCAACACTTTGTGTGTTTATATTTTACTATAGCATATGTTTATGACATGTAATCATAACATTCAAAGGCTCATAACCATGGAAAAATTAACAGCCTCCTTCTTCGAACTGTTGAAACATGTATTGGTAGGGGCCCGAGGTCACCATATCAACAGGGTCTGAGCAGACTCTTGACGGGCCTGGTTACAGTGCCAGACCTATTCATATTTTAGATCCTTTGAAGAAAATGGGTTGGTGGAATGGAGGTTGTAAAGAAAAATTAGTCAAATAGGAAGAAGAATTTAAAAACAAAACCATACCTGATATATTTATATATATATATATATATATATATATATATATATATATATATATATATATATATATATATATATATATATATATATATATATATATATATATGTGTGTGTAATTTTTAAATATCACATTAACATGCACTTTTTATGCAGGTACGCACACACACACACACACACACACCTGCTGAAATCAGATTTCCTCCTGCCTCAGAAGCAGATTTGCAACCCTGGAGCTGGTTTACTGTAAATTTCATTGGTCATAATTAGATGATTTACAACTTCTATGTCAGCATGAAAAGCTAGTAAGGAAGCGTTATAAATGAAATTAGTATTGTCAGCTTTAATGAGCACTTTTAAAACAGTCTTGTAAGAAGAATAATTGAAAAAAATTGTATCTCATTAGTGTAATGAAATTTACATACAAAGTTCCTTACGTACATTGATACATTTTTTTCATTAACAAGTATTAGAAAGATACATGTCACCTGAAGTGGGGGAGTATGGGAAACTTCAAAAGTGTTTGCTTTATTGACAGGGTCAATTAAATTAATTGTAAAATGTGGTTGCATGTTAAATTTAAATTGTACTGCATTATATCATATTCCTTTATTGTTTATGCAGACAGTAGTATTCCACAGACAGCCTGTAGAATAACACCTTTTATCACTTATCGTTTACACAGACAGCCTGTTGAATAAAAGCTCTTATCACTCATCGTTTATACAGACAGTATTCCACAGACAGCCTGTAGAATAAAATCATTTATCATGTATCGTTTATACAGACACTTTCCTCTATGGTATATATAAGTAGTGTAAATATTACCTTGGTGCTTGATGGAAGTTTGGCTGGCGATGAAAATTGTTTTGGTTGCGACTAGGCTGCTGATCTTGCCTGGTGTTAGTCGACTGATATAAGGGCTGGTGAAAGTGTTGGTTGACAGGCCTTTCACCGGCACTACGTTGGTAGTTCGACCTTTGTCTCTCTGACTGGTCGATTTTCAGAAGTTGGTGCCGGAAGTCGCTCAGGTTAGTAAACGGCCGATCGGCCCATCTACCCTGGTATTTCTGTGGCAATTGTGAGACCAGTATGTCTGCAAACTCCTCGTCACTCATTGGCACTGTGAGATGGCGAGTATGCTCAAGCATTTCGCTGAAGTGTTGTTCAAGTGTCTTGGTTTTGCGTGGGTCAAATGTTTCTTGATGTATGCGTGCCTTTATGCTTCCCTGTATCTTGGTACTCCAAAAGTGTCGCAAAAATTCAGACCGGAATTCCTCGTGTGTGTGAAAGTTCTCTTTGTTCAGCTCCCACCAATAGTGAGCTGTGTTGCGGAAACTATTACTGAGGCACCCGAACTTGTCCTCATTTCCGAGTGAAAAATAATAGAAATACTCCTCCATTTTCCTTAAATGTGTCACGGGGTTTTCATTGGAGAAGCCAGAAAATGTGGGTAGGTTTTCAGCCCACTGCTTAGACGGATGGTATAGCAAATTTGTAGGCGTGTGCATGGTGTAGCAGTTTGTGTGGACGTCAGGCTGTTTGTTTACGTCCATGCTGGAGTTAGATGATTGTTGCACGCAGCTTGCGGTGTTTGTAGCTCTTTGCGGTGGTTGAGTGCGCACGGAATTGTGGGTAGCATCAATCATGGCGACGCGCTGTCCCTTCTCGATGTCGGCTAACCTCTGCTCCAACTCGACAATTTTAACATCCGGAATAGTTTCGCTAGCGACAGGTGTTTGTGTTTCAATGCGCGCCATACACTCCTTCAATCTAGCGTTTGTGTTAGTAGCATTAATCTGTAATTGCTCCAAGCAACGATCCATGTTTGTGTTGTTGTTCTCCACAGCGAACAAACGGTCTCCTAAGCGGCTAATTTCAACGCTTGATGTGCTCGCGTGTATTTCAATACTTTCTGGTTTTGCCTCGATGTCATGTAGCTGTGCAGTAATTTCCGCTACCTGAGATGCAGTTTCACTCTGGCCTATTCTGACGTCGTTAATCTCGCTATTCAAAGTGGTGGTGTGCCGTTCCAGTGTGTTTACGCGAGTACTCAATTGCTCAACATTGCTGTGTAGCTGTGTAACTCGCATATCGATTTGCTCAAATTTGCTGGTTATTTCAGCAGTCAACTGTGTTTTTACGGCGTTGATTTCTGCCGTGATTTCAGCAGTGTTGGACGCGACCTTGGCTTGTAGCTGTAAAATATTAGCTGCCACCTCATTTTTCATTTGCGTAACTTGTGTGTTGTTGGATGCGACTTCTGTTTTCAATTCTAAACTCAAACGAGTTAGGCTCGCTAACATGTCATTACTGTGTGTGGCTTGTGGTATTAGGGTCAATTACTTGGGTGCTGGTTACTTTTACGGCCACATTTGCTGTGGGTGCGCCTTGGATAAGTATCGTATTAGCATTTTCACTCTCTGCAACGTCTTCATCTCCACCTAAGTTGTGCGCAGCTGCGTTCAACGTGACTGCGTCTACTGCGCAGGCTTCGATGGCGTCACCTGGCGCCATTACCTCGGGAAACGCATCACTTACGTTCATTTGTGCTGCCCCACCAGAATTTTGTTCACTCTCGAAATTTGTACTTTCAGAATTATTTTCCTGCTCTGGTATATTAGTTAGACTTTTTGAAACGCGCCTATCCTGCCTGTAGTCAACTGACTCTGTGCGACACAGAAAATATCCTTTCTCAGAATCGGACTCCATTTAAGCAATGAAAAAAATTACGTGACTGAAACTCAATAAAATTTTCCGAATAGAAATAACCCTGCCTGATCGTAGCCCCATGTTGGGCGCCACTTTCCTCTGTGGTATATATAAGTAGTGTAAATATTACCTTGGTGCTTGATTGAAATACCATAATTTATTATTAATATTAATAGGGTTGTGAGTTAGAATTTTGTGAATTCGGTGAATGCAGTGCAGAGTACTGGAGAGGAAACATCGTACTTGTAGGGAACAAGGATACATAGAACACATGGAAATACCTCTGAAAATTGCAGTATTTAATTACAATAAATAAAAACATGAGAAGTAAAGGTGCTATTCCGTACAACCTTGGACCAATGACTTACCAGAATTACCGTCTCCCAACCAGTTACAAAGCACATTACGAAGTTCACAAATAACTTAAAATATAAAACTTCTGTGTCTGAATTTACTTCACGGTGTTTAGAATTATGCTCGGCCAAAGTAATTTAATATTTTAGCTCAGTCAGTAGAGTTGAGATAGATCTCAGACCTCTGGTTAGGCTCGGCATTATTAGTTATTTGGCTACGTTAAAGAAAATGGTTTAGAAATTAGTTGCTCAGTTCCAAATCAAATCAAAAGTTTTATGTTGAAATTTGTTAAGAGGTTATTAGGATATTAAAGCAGAGTCAAACTTAATTGATGATCTATACGATTTCTGATCACTAAAAAAAATTTTCGGGCTAGAAAAAAAACTACGACGCCTTACGTAGTTCCCATGTTGGCTTGAAGTTCACAAAAAATTAGCTCGATTTTAATACAATTTAGCCACTTCTTTAGTCGGCGAACATAATAAGTTGTTTTCAACAAGCCCTAAACCCACTCCCATGGATTTCCTAAGCTTACGACGGCGGCAGGATAAGCTGACTTTCCCACACGGGAAAAAGCCTACCGCTACGTCTATCTGCTTCGGGAGTCAAAATCAGAAGAACGAACCTTTGCTAATAGCGTCGGTTCTAGCCCTAGTATTAGAGAAAGTACCTAAAATTACTTCCAACTTGAAGAAAGTACTTAAGTAGTACAGGATCTGATCCCTAGATATAAGTCATAAAAACCTTCTGAGTATACAATTACACAGAGAACTGAATCGAAACGTAGAAATTATGACACTTAAATATTCATTTAAACTAAATTTTAACATCAATCGTCATCAAATTAGAAATGTTCATCAACTAAAATAATTAAATTAAAATACAAGAAATAATCATAAATAAATAATCAGTAAAAATAAATAAATAAATATCTGTGATTCCATTTCAATACAGACAGTATTCCACAGACAGCCTGTAGAATAAAAGCATTAATCACTTATCGTTTATACAGACAGTAATCCACAGACAGCCTGTAGACTCTTGTCTTGTTATCTTGTAATACCTAATTTCATGCATCTGAATAAATGAACACAAAATTATTTTATTTGATATAGTTATGCCAATTGGTGTAAATGATGGGTCCGCAAACAACACAGTGTTGGACATGTGAAGCAATAGGACTGAAATAGCCTTGGTTTTTGTTTATTGTGAATTATGAGAGTGTTAATTAAAACTTTCAGCAGGATTCATGTGCATTACACGTTGAGCAGATAGAGCTGCAGGAGCCAACAGCTTTTCAGAGCACTAGATTTTTTGCATTAACGGCAAAGTTTGATAAAAATATATCCCAGCCTTCTGTTGGTTTTCTAAGCAGGAATTATAATGTTAGGCTATCCATTATTCACTACTGAGATATTGTCTTTTTTCTAAGTAGACTGTAACGTACCAAGAGTGCTGTACAATAAGAGGAACAGGCCAAAAATTATCTTTATTGTATATTGTTTAATTCACAACATTGAATCTGTAAAGATGAAAAGTAAATAATAAAAAAAAACAAGACAGAAAATGCCCAGTATTAACGAATAATATTTGCTGGCGAAGTTTGTTGTAAAATTCTATAGAATATTTTAAAAAAATGTTTTGTCAGTATTCCAGCATTTTTTTTTTTCAAATTAAAACTGTAGTAAATGATTACATATAAGAAGGATGTAATGTATAATTAACATTCATACCCATTCATTAAAATTTGCAAGACATTTCCTGTACTGTACGGGACAGAAAAAAAGAGCAACCCTATAAAACAGTTTTTGCCATTTTTTTTTTTTTTTTAGCAAATATCTTGCAATGATATAATTAATCTCTTGAATATGTGTTAAATGATTACTGCTTCGTAAATACTTCACCAGAAACACATCTCACTCACATACATAGCTCGCAAAGTTGCAGAAACTGTTTGCAAAAATTCATCCATACTGACATTAAAATTTATGTAATTTCAATTGACGTTAACAAATTTATGTATCATACCTTCATTTGAAACGTCGAGGTCAGTTTACGTATATTTATATATATTTCCCTACACAGCATATGTGGTGACAGAAATGAAACTGCTGCAATCTTACAATGTGCTAAGTTGGTCACAGAATCATCAGCATATCTGTACGTGCCAGAAATGTTACACTAGTAACATTGAAGAATTCAGCACATTGCATGAACGTACCAGGAACATTAGTTACATTAGCAACATTGTAGTTGGGACCATGCAGCATATTGCTTGTACACGCCATGCCAGACATGTCATACTGGCAATGTTGCAGATGGGATCTTGCAGTATGTTGCCTACATGTGCCAGAAATGAACAACCAACAACATGCTTATGTTGTGCTATCAGCGCTAGAGATGTGCAGTCAACATGCTGGTGACGTGTAGAGTATGTTACTTTGTAACATTGCATGCACCTATTCTGCACATGCTTAGAACATCATAACACGTTGTGGCAATGTTAATACAAGGTGAGAGTGTGGTATGCAGGCAACATGAATGAAAAATCACTGTACAGTTAGGGTTGGACTATTTTAAAACCAGTTTCAAGTTCACATACCAAATTATAAAATTTATGATCAGCAGAATCTTGAATCCGTAACACTTGCAGAATAATTATTAAAATCCTGAATTAAACCCACAGTGTGTGAAAGATCAAGGGTAGGCAGTTTATGCTTTGGAAATCAGTGAGGGAGTGGAATTCCTGCTGAAGGAATCAATAAGATGAAGGGTTTTTTAATGTTAGGAAGGACTTGGGAAGTTTAATTTCTTTATTTAAGCCACATTTGTACCCCATTCATAAGTATAATATACTCTGGAATGTAGGTGTAGGCAACTGCTTTTTGCTATGTTCCTTGCACGGACCCATGTTCATGTGATTTTGTATTAGTTTTGGCATCAAGACATAGTTAATTCAGAAAGGTAATTCTTTTGGGCTGCGAACACACCTTTTATTTTCTTCCAGACTTCATGCCATAAATTTCCTTGATCACCCTCTTTCACACAGTAATTGTGTCAAGTCTTCAGGGTGTGACAAAGCACCTTACGTAAACCTACAAAACATCTGAATTTTTGGACAAGCTGTGTGTCTACAACGTAACTAATGTGTTAAAATTGTTTGATAACAGGGCCAGGCTGGTGAGGAGGAAAGGAACTTTAGGCCTAACATGATGATGGAATTGGGATGGAAACCGTTGAAGGACCGGAGGAGAGTGGAAAGACTGGTCAGGTTGTATAAGGTGATTAACCATGGGGGAGGGGGATGGGCTGAAATAGCCTTTGTTTCTTTGTTGTGATTAATGACTGTGTGAATTTCACATTTCAGCACGATTTACATGCATTATTACTTATCACGCTCAGCAAATAGAACTGGAGGAGCCAACAAATATTCAGCACAATAGCTTTTTACGTTATCTGTAAAGTCAAGTTTGTTTTCGAAGCAGGAATGGCTAATATTAGGCTATCCATTATTCAGTACTGAGTTATTGTCTTTTTTTTCTAAGTATACTATAACTTACCAAGAGTGCTGTACAATAAGAGGTACAGGCCTAAAAATTACGTGAATGAACACTATATTGTTTAATGCACTGCAACAAATCTGCAAGATGAAAAGTAAATATAATAACACAAACTAAAAAAAATCTAGTACTAAGAAATAATGTGTGTTGCCATGGTTTGTTGTAAAATTTTAGATAAAATATTTAAAAAAAATCTTCTCGGTATACTATCAGTTTTTTAATGTAAAATCTGTAGTAAATCATCACAGAGTAAAAAAGATGTAATACATAAATTGACGCCGGCCGCAGGGCCAGCGTATGGGTTAAGCCCATAACGGCGCAAGTGTGTCCTTTTCTACCCACCCAAAAGCATTCTCAGACTCTCCCATAATCGTTCCGCAACCCCCCAGTGTGTATGCATGCCAAATAATTCAGTGCGAAGTGTATTGTGTATCAAATAGCAGTGTACAGTGTGCCAAAGGCCATCAAGGGTTGCATGTTCGCTATGTTTACTTTCATGTTTTCAGCAGACATTTAGAAATGCATCATTCACTATCAGCAAAATATGTAACGTAATTTATTATGTAATTTAGTGTGTGCCATTTCCGTAATATATTAATATTAATATTTCACACCCACGAGGTACCGGAAGTGTGTAAACCCCGTAGCGAGGCAAGGAGCCCCTAGCAGTTGCCTTCCTCGTGGCAGTTCGTCAAAGTCTTCTGGTATAGAAAAAATAAGGTGTTACTAGATTGGTATCTCCTATGTTAACATCTTTGACCGAGTACGCCTAGCGATTGTGGTAGCCAAAGAGTGTATAGCTAACTGAAAGATGAGCAACTCAATAATTTTTTTTTCGTGATAGTAGTTGCACCTAGCGCTCCCAGTGGTCACTTGTGGAACTAATGAAAAAACTACGCGATGCTAGCGCTCCACATGGCGTCTCCATAAACTAATAGCAGGAATTTCAAATTTATTTATTTTCCATGAAAAAACAAAGCTATGTAAAAAAAAAAGCACATTTTAATGCCATGGGTCTATTTATATGCTATTTGATAGGTTTTAATTTTTAAATCCTGATAGAGAGTACATATAACAAAACTGTTACATAGAAATGTTGGAAATTTTTTGCACTACTATACCTTTTTTTTTTCTTCATAAGTTTAAATGATTCTGGCTAATTATTGACATTAAGAAAATTATGTTTAGCCAAATCTATTGAAACTAATGGACTGAAAAAACTTGCCATTATAGTACAAACAATTTTCAACATTTATATCTAACAGATATGTAGCAGCTCCCTTGCGGGATTTTAAAAAATAAACTCTTTAAAACAGCATAAATAGGATCTAATAGCCATAAGTAGGTAAATTGCTGCTGAAGTTCATATTGTAGATACTGTTATACATATCACGGGAAAATCAAATAATTCTGGTTATTTACAATAACATACAGCACATGTTTCATGATACAGGTAAAAAAATATATAATACTACTGATGAAAATGAAATCCCTTTATTTCACATTCTTACAAATCTCTCCTTGAAAAATACATTCATTGAAAAAGCAAACGAAGAACATAAGTTTCAATTACTTGGTAGTAATATTCTATATAA
>PNEQ01075325.1:0-16424 GCA_003012365.1 Medauroidea extradentata
ACTTAGCATTGACAGCATGATGGTAAGACTAGGAGCTCACTTAGCATTGACCCGGCACGGGGTTCCAGCCGTCGTTCAAAAGCGACATAAGTTGTATTTGTAAAGTTAACACAATTATTAATAAAAGTTTACATCAACGAAGTCACTATTTGGCATTATGTGTAAGCTTCTGCAATAGACAAGTCAGATGAGCTGTGTATGTGTTTTTTCCTTGCTGATTTTGGTATATAAAATAATGCAATGTTCTACAGGTGGCAAAAACATCTTTGGTAAGTCCATATCGAGGAGCAGAATGTATGAAGACATGCGGAGAGAGCAAAAGAACATTTGGAGTCTTCCACCTTGCATCTTGGTAATGATCGGGACAAACGACAACTGATTTTAAATTAATCTGTCCATTAACATTTTGAATGCAACATTTTTCTCGGAACAAATGGTTGAATTGGAGATGGTTTAATATTTTAACTAATTTTAATTAAAGGCCATGATATTTCATTTACTTCAAACAATTGCAATTAGATGGAATATTTTTAACCAAATGCTTTGAAAAAATTTGCGACTGTGTACAGTCATATTATGTACAATTTTGGGAGAGCATTTTTAAAAGGAATGTACCGTTTGGTAGCAAAAAATTAATTTGTTTAATTTTGCCTTATTTGGACCACAAAATATTTGATATTCCAGGGGCAAAAATCTAAAAATCCAGTTGATGTATTGCAACAATTATGTATTGCAACAGAAAAATTCATATACAAACGATGATATATGAGTGTTAAAACTGTAAGATGAATTGTTGATATCAGTATTAATTTGTGTTAAAAATATTTTCGAAACCACTGCCTTAACTAATTTAGATTGTGCTAAGCAAAACATTGCGCAAAGATTTTGCTACAGAAGTGTTGAGGTTTAAACGTTTGAAATTCACGGCAGTAGTAGTGAACCAGTTCATGGTATAGAAGCCAGGACAAATTGACTATTGTTATGCAATAGGTATGCGATAAGCAAACAAACCGAACCCTAGGAATACTTAACATGCTTCAATTAAAGTGCTTAGATAGGAAACCTTTCGAATTCAGAGCTGCAATGTATCCACAGCTTTAGAAAGTAACCTGTCGTTTTGCAAACTGCAAATTAATAAATGTGTGACGATTAAACTTTGATTTTCTGTAAATGCCATTTGAGATTAGAATGTGAGGACGACCTTTGCCATCGATACATTCTTCACACAAGTGGCAATCATTTAATTTTATTTTGCAAAGTTCAATGCACATTCAGAGATTCACATAGATGCAGTTATTACATTTAGCATTACTGCAATCTAAGGCAGTATTCAGATCTGTTACAGTAATGGAAAATGTGATAACCGGATCTATATTGAGTATTTGAAACAGTTCATTAATGCGTTGCCACTCATTTGAAGCCAAGAACAACAGCCAGTTTTTTTCTCAGAGAAATGTAGAATATTGCTAAATGAATGAAATTGTATTAACATATTTATGAATAACTGTTGTCGTGTGTTTTTTGTTTCTAAAAATGCTTTTATTGCCCACAGTTGTCAGGGTATTGAAAAATCTGCCAAAAAGATCTATCAACAATGTACATGGTGCAGAGACAAAACTAAAAGTCCACGGTGGCAAATATGTAGCTTCAACCGTTTCTGAGCAACATTGAAAACCATTTAACATGTAAAAAGTTATGCTTGCTCCCGCCGTGTCTTCAAGTAGGCAGCGCCCTTAGAAGCTTCCATAGTAGGCTGCATTTGTGTGTGTGAGGCAACAATGGTAAGAGTGCCACTGACCCACGTATGTAATGCATTATCGCCTCTCAGTGCAAGCTACTCAAATGGGCATGCAGTGATTTACTATTATCCTTTTTCCAGTGGGACTTTAAACTGTGACCACATTAATATTATTATGTGTAGCACAATTCAAAGTCTATGGCTTATTTCTGTAGTTATGCTTTTCGAATCCTGGTGTTATTTTTTCTGATACGGCAGCATAAGGCAGTCCTTAACGTATTGTACATGATAGTTGAATAAAACAGTATGTGTATGTAAATGATAAAAATTAAATACAAAGAATAAGAATTTTAAATACATGTATAATAAATTTATTAAAAGTAAATTATACATGATTTAAATTTTTGTAAGAGAAGCATATGATTTATGATGCACAGAGACTAGACTAGGCCTACCAAAGTTCAGTAGTCAGTTACTGCGGTTACAGTAAAAAAAGGTAGGCAAAATTACAGATTTTCACCATCTAGGCTATAGGTAGACTGCAACCTTAACTTTGACTTTGTCTGAGGCTTCGCAGATGTTGCTAGTCCTTTTTTTCCCCAGATTTCTCCTTATATGAACTACGATTGTGTGTATCAAGACTTTATTTTAGCATCCTTTGAACTAAATGTGACTTCATTCAATACGAACCTGCATTTCAAGTGTAGTGTAGACAGTTTTATCAGTGTTTTATACAGGTCATTCTGGATATAGTTGCAAGTATTCGACTATTTGAATGCAATGATTCATAAACAAAACTAACCAAAATTGATATTATTGAATTTTATTTAATTATTAAACATTTTTTTATCAATTTACGTATGTACCTACCGACGGCACAATTTACCTTACATGCACAAACATCAATTGACGTTCTGGTAAGTTTAGACATTTCCCATTGTTAACCGTTATGCGCGGAAAGATACAAATTGGTCTGAACAGAGAACTTTAACAGGACATTTTTGAGTGCTCACTTTATCCCGAACCGCCTATACTTTTTTAAACTGGGTGGTTGTAGTTCTATGTTACATTCCATTAATAATTGTGTAGTTGTGAGACAGTGTGATAACAAAAGCATATTTTTGATGACCTGTGTAAGTTTTATATGAATTGTTATTTCAGAGAAGAACATCATGGCAGATGTGCAAGCTCCAGCTGATGAAAATACTGCGTCTCCTGCAAGCAGGATGCGGAGTAATTCTTCTGACAATACCATAAATCCCAAAGTTGTCAAGGGGGACAGACGGGTGGGAACACTACGAAAGGTTTAACGCATTCATAGTCAGTATAGAAGGTATGATTTTAAATCAAAGATAATGTAAAAACCTAATAGCTTGTGTGTATTATTATTAAGATATAATTCGTTGTTAGGTTTCCGAGTGTTCAAAAACATGTAACTCATAGATACAATAGGTAGGTAGTAAAAATTTTTTTTTGTCTTTAATAATTCTGGTGATAGGAAATTAATGTATAATTACTACAGAAAATAATAGAAGTGCACTATGACCAACTTGTGAAGAAGTAAACACACATTGATGTGCGCCTTAAGAAGTATTTAGTCAAAAGTTTTTAGTTTTTTATTTGGAAGGGATATTAAATTCTAGCTATGTACACACAACTACATGAGAAAGCTGGCACACACACATGCAATTTAATCTTACTACGCAGAGTTAAATAAAGGACATTATGTACTTCCTTGCAATGATCTAATCGGGGTGCGGTCGGGACCTGAAACTTGTACAGACCATCTCATGTTTGTTCCTTCATCTTCTTTCTCATGAACCTTTTTGTTTTCATCTAACCAGGTTGCATCATATCTTCCTTCTCTTTGTCGTCGTCTGAGGTCTGGCCTGTATTCTTGTTCCTAATGAGGTCCTATTTTTGTTCATGTGTGCTGCCTCCGAATTGTGTGATCATACGGGATGTCTTTGTAACTGTTTAGCGAACAATTCTCACTGGCCCAGCAGGCAAATTTAGGCGCAGAGCCCATATCCACATACATGTACACCCACTTAGTGAGATCTGGTGCCGTACTAGCCGGGGGAGGGGGTTGTCAAGGCCGATTTGCAGTGAATAGCTGTGAAGGGTAGCTTCTCCTTTGTACTGCTTAGATATGTGGGAGGTAGGTCCCCCTCCTAACGACACAAATCGTAAGGTGTTTGAACTATTGGCTTGCATTTTTCTCTTTCCCTTTCCACCCGAACATCAGGGTGAGTCCGACAGTTCTCTGTTAGGAGGGGGGGGGGAATTCAACATGGCTTCCATAAGCACTCCACAAAGTGGCTCCCTCAATAGTCACAACAAAAGAGAGCACAGTGATATTGGACTTGATTCGGATGATTTTTCTGGATTTGATTCATGAAAAGAAGTTGCCACTCCACACCGTTTAGTATTGAAAGGTATCGAAGGGTACACATTCGAGAAAGTGTCACCCTTCGAGCTTCAAAAAGTAATTGATAGTGCTGCTGGTGGTGCAGTCGAAGACTGCAAAAAAATCAAAAACAGATCAGCGCTGTTGATCGACACATTTGGTGTTCCATTCCTACCAGCAACTATGAAAATCGGCTACCGGAATTTTCGTGTAAAACAGTTTATTCCATCTCCACTCCGCTGCTACAACCGTCTGATGTACGGCCATTCGCCAGTCAATTGCAAATCACCAGCAATATGCCCAAAATTTGTCAAACCTATATATCTGAAAAAATATATATAGAGCAAGCCATTGACATGTGTCAAATGTCAAGGAAAACAGTGTGGTCTAAGGAATGCACTGTTTCGTATTCCGATCAGAACAACTGAAAAAGTTTCAATTGGCAAAGCACGCAAGAGGTTCAAATCCCAATAAGGGCCTCAGTCTTGGTTACTTACAGAACAGTCGTCAGTGATTGGTGAACGTTGAAGGATGCATGTATGCAGACTGTCAGTTACTGCTTAATCTAGCGAACTTTACAAAGCTGACCATTTTAATGGCAGAGCTTTACGCTATTTTTAAAGCTGAGTGTTTTATTGGCAGGGGGTCTTTTGGCAAGTGTCTGTTGTGTTCCGATTCGATGTGAGTAGTTAGATTTAGCCGATTCTGGGGCAGGGTTCAGGGTGTGGTGACGTGGTGCCGCATCTGCCATCTTGTTTCCGGCTGCTATCTTGTTTCCGGCAGCCATCTTGTTTCCGGCAGCCATCTTGTTTCCGCTCGCCAATTTAAATTACACCACTTTCAAAATTTCCAAAAATTAAAAAAAAATTCTAAAAATATTTTTTGAACCATCCACCATCTCGGAATGATTTTCCTCCCGCCAATTTTCAACAGTAATTTGTTTATGCAGGCTGGAGGCCGCCATATTTAAAGTTCCCGCCAAAATAATCTATTATATTTAATTCTAGGAATGAACACCAGGGAGGTTTGAGCTGTAATTTATACTCACTTGATTCTACTCCACCCGTATACATATGTGCTTAAGGGCGGCGTGTAATGTACCATAGCGGGACTCTTGCCCCTATCACCAATATTATTTTAATGCATGCCTACAGGCAGCGAGATTGACATGTCTTGACAAGTATTATATATCACCAACATCTATCATATTCATTTCGTTTATTAAAACCTTTTATAGTAATGTAATTGTGTTTATGTAATCACTGATTAAGTATACATGGACTGTTGCATCTGATGCTCTTTAAAAAAGTTATAACAGGTGAATAATGTCTCTCAACTCACACAATTTAAGGTTCAAAAAAAATTATTATTTAAAATATACAGTAAAATAATAATACTTCGTGAAGGCTCTGGATTTCGGCTCGCAGGTTTACACTGCTCTTCTGCGGATGTCTTCATTCTGTGATGCTTCTGTACTGGAAGAATCGACACATCTCTCATATAAGGTACCTGTTGTTGCCCTCGCCTTTTACCCGGGCTTGGGACCGGAACACTACTGTTCTAAATTAGTGCAGGCAGGTTTACAACGCTGAAACTTACAAACCATTATTTACAGAGCACAAACACAAAACAGAAATACCAACGCAGAAATTTACAACCCACCAAGGAACAACAAACATAAACACAAAATATATACAACACCACGAAAAAGCACGCAACCCTACAAATTCAGTCATCTCCTCCCCACAACATTCGCCTTTGAATTTTCCCACCTCCTTTTTATTGATGGGGGAGTAGCATTGGTGTGTGGGAGGGTACGCGCTGGTGTCAAACTCGGACATGAAGGCGGGGTCTGCTGCCAAGTCACTATAGAAATCAGTTGTCCGGATCTGGTAGATGAAGGAGTCGGTGTCCATGTAGGCCAGCTGGAGTCTGTCTCCATATCGAACCTGCATTACGTCGTAGTGGAACCTATACATGAGTGTCTTTGAAAGTTCAAGGACTGCGAAACCGGCATAAATAGGTTTGTCAAACATTATGGACTCTTTTTCCATTTTTAACAAAGAAAGATTTTCTGAATAAACTGTGCGACACTTGAAGGTTGGCCTAGCAATTAGTTTCTTTGCTCTCTTCTCCTTACAAACCATCTCCATTACTTGTAGTTTCCTTTTGTTTTCCATTAGTTTGCAGAAGGTGGCTTTGTTCATCAATTTATAAAAGTCCTCGAAATCCGTTTTAGCAGCAGTACGTTTCTCGGTGTTGAGGTCGATGTAGGGCTTCAACCATGCCTTTTGCACGAATTGGAGGACTCTGTGGACTTTTGTTACCCTGAGTCTATGCTCCATCGCCTGCTTCAGGTCGTGGTAGTGCACAATGTAGTGTTCCTTATTCTCCAGTGTGGACATCAACTTTGTTTGCTTTGATCCGGGAGGACACACATTCACAGGGAGAAAAGGCAGGTCTCTATGAACGTTGTGTAGCTCCTCAGGATACTCCACATCCACCTCCAGAATACACCCAATATTGCTGTCGTCAGGAATGGCCAACACATCAACATCACCGTCAACCCAATGAAAGTCACTTTTAGGGAGGGGAAGCGACATTGCCCAACCGTAAAGGTTGTTGGCATCCACGTACTGGAGAAACACCGATGGTTGGAGTGGATTGTATGTCGATGGCTCATACCTGTTGTTCGCCTCACAATGCCCCTTCACACTTTGAGCCACGTCTCCCCTTATTCCCTGTTCAATGAAGAGATACATGTCATAGTCAGTTATGAGTTACAGTTCGACTTTGGTCTTCTTCAACATAGCGTCGAACGAAAAGCCCGGCGCATTGATGTAGCGGACACAGTCCAAGCCGTATGTCTTGAGGCACAATGACCTAAAGTTCTCGAAAACATCAGAGAGGAGAAGCACATCTGTCTTGAGGTATACATAACTGTATTCCCCAAGAGTCTGGCAGTTGAACTTTGACCACACCTTCTGTGCAGAGTCTGTCAGCAGGTTATAAAAATCTTCTTTGACAGGTAGCTGAGGCTCATCAAGTTTTTCCCAATCAGTTATATAATCATAGGGAAACACTCCCTTTCTGGTGACAAGCTCAAGGTCATCCGGGGCAAAGAACTTGCTTGTGTTCTTAAACTCTGATGCGGGAAGGTTCTCGACGAGAGTGGCAAGACTAGAAGATATAAATCTGTAAGTGTCTATGAACTGTAGTGTGAATCTTTCACCCAGAGACTTTGTGAATGTGATGAGTTTTTCTTCTGTGTGGGGTATAATGAAGATATCATTGTCATCATAGGCCAACTGCTTGATGATAAAGTGCTCATCATAGGATAAATTGTGGAACAGTACAGGTAACCTCTTTGGGAGACGACGGAGTTTGTTGCACTCGTTACATGAAGGCCCCAGATACTTTCCTGTAAAATGACAGTGGTCGTGGACTTTGTGGTTCATCATTGTGAAGGACATTCCAGGTTGGTCAGAGGTTTCATGGGCTCACTAACATCATAAAAATCTTTCACCCTCTTCCCAATATCCACAATGGTCTCAATGAAATGTTTGTCGGCATTTTCCCCTCTGTATAGTATGGGTTCTGTAGGCAGACTTACAGTTTTCGCGGCAGGAATAACATCATTGTCTATTTGTACATGTATTGAGTAACTGTAGGGTACATGGTGCTGGTAGGCGTACGTGTAGGATTTCTCCTGGTTTGGCTGGCAGGTACTGACAGGTTCAAGCATGGCTTCAAAGTCACTATATACGACAATAGGAAGCTTGTCTGCATTATGGTGATTCTTGAACTTTATGGTTGGTCGCCGTCCATTTTTCTCAGTTGCAGGCATCTCCACACGAACTGGAGCATGAAGCTTGCAGTACTTTAAATGCTCTTCTAGGCACTGTTTCCCTGCAAGACCAGATATACGCAACTGATCATAGGACTTGAAACAGTGCTTACATACGAAGATTTTATGACCATGAGTAGTTAACTGTGAACGAACCAGATGAGAAAAAAATTTGCTATGTACATGTAATGTTTGTTTTCTTCATTGGATATGAGGAGCAGGTAGAAATGCTGAGCCATTTCTTCATCGCATACACGTACAGGCACTATTTTGTCATCATCATTCAGTGTATACACATTAACACTTACATCTGGATTATTCTTCTCAAAAATCTTGATGTCATGTACTGGTGTCGGGTATTCTAGACCATTAAAATTAAATTTCTTCTCCAAGTTATGATAACGCTTATTGACACGCTCAGGATTCCATCCCTCCACGAATCTTGCAAGAATAGCCCACTTGAAGCATTCGTTGTCATCCATGTTAATTGGGTTGATGATGAACTTGCTGTTTTTGATGCTGGTTGGTAAATCAGTATAACTGGAGGCACGCAGTGGGTCGAGCTTGTTGGTACGGAGCTGAAGGTGTTTCACAGCAGTTAGAGTCCATCCACTCCCTTTCCCCATATATTCTTCCTCCTCCTCACATATCTTTTCCAAACTAGCTGCCACAGCTTCCTCGACGTCGTACACATTGTAAAGGGGCACATTCTTTGTTTTGAAAGCCCTCTTGTCAGTCTCATCTACATGTGGCTCTGGCTTTCCATATTCACACTCGAGGAACAAATTGAATTTAACGGCTCCATTATCCCTGATTTCTTGCTGCAGTTTTTTGACAATAGAGTCCTTGTTGTTATTCAAGTAAGTACAAATATCCTTGGACTGACCTGAACTGTTCTCGGTGATGTACATTTTCATGGTTCCTCTAAATTCACTCTCTGCTATCTTGAACCCTCCATCTGATGACGACCCAGCCCCAACTACTGCTCTTGACTGGGCTGGCCGAGTAGATGGTCCAACACAGCGTCTCTTCGGATGCGGAGAAGGTCCGTTGCACTTAGTGACATGGGTGCGCAAGTTGTCTTGTCGAGTGAAATCCTTTCCACACTTGGTGCAGGGAAAGGTCTTACTGTCTGGGGCGAATTTGCAGGTTTCTTCATGACGACGCGCATGATGTGTGAGCAAACATAGTGTTGCAGAACTTGCAGTGCGAAGTTGCAGGCTGAACAATGTTCCCATTGCAAGAACGAAGGTAACGGTCCATACTCTCCTTGCGAGAAATGGAAACTCCGCACTTCTCGCACACCTGGAGGTCTCCACGGTACGGGCTGAGGCGGCAATTGCGCTCATGGCGTAAACCAGTCTTGCGAACAGTAGATACCTTGCCGCAGAACCCGCACTGGAGCGACGAAGGAGGAACAAATGCAGATTAGGTGCTCTCCATTATCAAGCGAAAAAAGAAAAGTAGAAATGAATAACAATTAAAATTAGGCTAAATATGATGATGGAACTTAACAACGAAGGCTAGAGAGGAGTATAAACAGAAGACACTAACAACTAATAGACTGAAAAAATGAAGACACTAGCAACGAAGGAGTAACTATAATACTGAAAAATCAAAAACAATGCAAGAACCTCTTGAATTACTATATAAACCTAACTATTAAAAATCTTGAAGAACTATAAACCTAACCATAAAACCTAAGAACAAAATTAAACCAAGAAGTTACTATGAAATCCTGAAGAACTATAAACCTAACTAGCACTAATTCTTGAATTACAAGTTAATAAAAATACTGAAGAACAAAATTAAAACTATAAACCAAACTATAAAATCCCGAACTATGAACCTAAATAACCCTAAATCTTGAGTAATAACTATAACCTAACTAAAAACCTAACTAAATATCTCGAAGACTAATACTAAAATAACTTACTAAATCACTCCCAAAGCCGCGAAGCACACGATGATCAATCGATGAACGATGAACAAAGACTGAGGAAAACAGGCCTAGCAGCACCTTTTAAGAGCATGTAGTGGTGGTGGTGACGGTAAAACAGCTCACTCCATATATGGGCATGTTTGAGAATACAGTGTTTCTATTGG
This sequence comes from Medauroidea extradentata, assembly GCA_003012365.1. Classification (NCBI taxonomy): domain Eukaryota; kingdom Metazoa; phylum Arthropoda; class Insecta; order Phasmatodea; family Phasmatidae; genus Medauroidea; species Medauroidea extradentata. The sequence goes on from PNEQ01075325.1 coordinate 10,102, forward strand.
TTGGTGAAAACTCTCGGTCTCCCCGATTTCCTGGGAAAACCCTGTACTGGCACAGACCAGTAAAAGTAAAAGGTTTGAACAGGTCTACTGGCCCTACCTCAACCTACCTTGTGGTGCAACCAGGGCGATTTTATCACTAACTACAGTGTGAAGTCATCACAAGCAGTGACTGTGTCCATTACAGGTCTGCACAGGCCCGCAGCACCTGGGCAGTAATTTCCCACAGATGAGTAAGGTATTGCGACGTGAGAGCAGGTCTGTACAGGTATTCGAAAGACCACCCCGCCCCTCATCCTCCACTCCTCCTCCGCCACCTCCTCCCCATCCTCCTCTAGTCATCATGGTATTGGAACATCTCTCTCGACCTCGTCGCGCTAATGGGGTGAGGAGATAAGGGCTTGCTCTGACGAGTCATGTCTACTGACATGGTTGCGGGGCAGTCCATATGCATGTTACAACATCACATGTTTGAACATATCTACCTTGTACCTTTCAAGTGTTGTAGCTGAAAATTTCCTACCTCACACAAGCCTTGTACAACCCACTAATATTTAACTTTCACAAGAGTGTATATACACTCGTAATTTATCTCGTAAGTAGTAGGAACTGGTGATTTCAGACACACAACAATTCATTTTTCCAAAGACATATATGTTTGGTAAATATCCATTGTTTTCGTACAAGTAGTAGTAACTGGTGATTTCAGATGTAGTTTATACATCATTTTCATATATTGTTTAACCATTTATTACAACTCTGTTTATGTTAAAGTTATCACTAATTTGCTAGGAAATAATAGTAATGAAAATTCATTTTATCATATTTATTATTTTTTTCTCCATGTATCACATATATACACATTTATACATACATCATACCAGCATTTCCCATCATATACAAGAGTCCAACCACATATTACCAAAACAAATATTTACATACATCATGAATCTTCGAGTACTTTTAAAATGTCTTTTGAGCATTGCACACACATGTTTGAGTACCAAGGAAGCAAGGTAGCCCTCTCCAACAACAGGGCACGTAAATGTAGAATCACCAACGACATCTTGTCCTTCCATGGCTGTCTGGTCTCCAAGGTTGTAATTCTGCATATGGTCACCATCTGCAGCATCGTCACAGGATGTAGAAGTAGCTTCAGTCTCGGGGAGCTCGGGCGACAAGAGTCTCTGCATAATAGATTGCTTTTCCAGTAGTGCATGAGCTACGTCTTCATTGGAGGCAGGTAGCTGTGTACTGCTCCGCATGTTGAACACTACACATTTACCTTCAGGGTAGCAGCCAATCATCTCTTGACATGTTCCCAACTCGTAGGGTAATGTGCATAAAGCCAATGTTCACCCAAGTTGCACTCTTCAGTGTATTCACGGTAGTTGCCTTCACCATCCCAGTATGAATACTCCACACACTGATCTCCAGGCTTTACATACTCGTAGTGCTCGGCAGGAGAGAAGCGCTGCATGATGTCACGTTGCTGGTCTACAGAGAACTGAATATCTTCACAAAATGGTGGTTGTGGCAGAGCGGGGTACTGGGAAAAACCCACTCATCTTCTACACGGAAAACTTGTCAGAATGTCCCATATTCTTGTACACATACGGCTGAAATGACACTTGATGTAGCAGAACAAACTTCCAGAAATTTCTGCTTCATTTTCACTTGCAGACTCATCGTTACATGTTGCCTCCTCCATCTTGACTGATAATTAAGTATTGTATTCACCGACATATATTTACATTTTTCTTTTGTAATTACTAATTAACCTTTATAATTGGTAATACTCAAGTTGCTCGTAACTTGTATATTTTAGGCGGTACGAATTTTTTTGTCGTTCTAATTATTGATACTTAATGTATTTGGACGTGGACGCTGTAAGATATTCATGTATGACGTCACGTAAGAAATACCGAAATCGTTCCGTATTTCTTGTGTAGGTTAATGTAACGTGACAACTTGTGTTACATTAAGTTATATAAGTGATACATAGGTAAATAATTTCGTGCATTATTACAAAATAAGTTTATGCGTGGGTGAGTTATATTTATATAAGTTAGGGTGAAAATAAGAATAATTGCGTAAATATTAGTCGATGAGTAGGCACATAGAGAAATAATTTTCTTAAATAATGACAGTGTCTTGCAAGTAATTTAGAGTCGGTGTGCAAAAAGTGTGTCTACTTAGGAAAGTTTTGCTACCTACGTAGTTATTGACAAGATATAAGTACGAATAAATAGTACATGATATACGGATGACATACTGGTGGCATACGGATATTGTTCCGTATACCTACTCGTGTTATTTTATTTTTTTATTTTTCAATAGCATCACAGTGTCTTGTAAATAATGATGGCTGGTGATTGGTAAAGTTTATTAACTTGCAAAAGTGTTTGCTACCTTCGTACATTATTTTCAACCTTTGAATGTGTAAGAATAATATATGATATACGGATGATATACGGATATTGTTCCGTATACCTACTCGTGTTATTTTAATTTCCTTAAAGCCTGCATTACATATGTAACTCTTATAAGCTGTGCACACTCATGTTAGTATAGTAGTAGTTAGAGACTATAGTTTGGTAAGTTGCATTACGTAAATCTGAGAGGTACTTATGTTGCGACTACATGTTGCTCACATAAGAATGGTACTCAAAGTATTAGAATAAGAGGGACTTCATTGGTACAATGAAAGAAAAAAATCTTGATAGCACCACAGTGTGTTGGCAATAATTAAGAGGGGATGGGGTGATAATTTTTCCACTTAGAAAAGCGTTGGCTATGGTGGAAAGGTTAATTACAATCTTGTACAGTGCATTTATAGTACTTCATATACGGACGATATAGGAAAGTTATAGGAAATGTTTTCCGACATTTACTTTGTAATACTTATACGTTTGAAAATAATATCTAGATGTGTTATAAACTTAGCAGAGCAATACAAGTATGGGTTTAGCGATTGAGTCATATGTAGTCTGTTGCAGTTCGTGTATCTGCTCGTAGAGTTATGTGGTCAACAGCTACGGACCATATAAGAAGGGTAGTCCAATTTTAAGATGCCGTGTTTCTTCACTTGTAACGTTCGTTATGAATATTATAGATACCATCACACTATCACAAGAAAATTTTCACTTAGAAAAGCTAATGCTAGCTTCGAACATTAATTACAACCAGCCAGTAGTTCCTTGTACTCAAGATTATATACTGCATGTATGTGGAGAAGACTCCGTATATGAATACACTGCGTGGCCGTATTTAGCATGAATATATGGTTGTCACGTACAACTTACTGATCTCTGGCTGTGGAATATTTAAAGGAAAATGTATACTATGTTACTGTGTTGTTATATTTTTGCAGCAATGTATAAAAGTACATGTTATGACAAACAGTCGCGGTAAGCATTGCGTACACGACATGACATAGTTCTTGCCATGCCGACAGATGGCGTTTGTGCAAATGTAAAACATTTATTTCTTGTATGCTCATGTACTGTAAAGTGCACGCCTGATTTTGCCGATTAATTATTCCCACCGTCTCTCAAGCAATATTGATATTGGAGGCATACGTTTCGACATGACCACGTGTTGCGCACGTGTGACACATGCCGTTGTCTTGCGTGATTATTTACAATGTAATGCACGACAGTCGTACTTCGTGTGGAAGACAAAATTAATGACACTGTAGGGTAAATATGAGGAATAAGGAAATGGAAAGTAACATTGACATGATCTCCTCTCCACCTGAATAATTTGTAAAATATCGTGTTGTAAAGAAAAATTTAATTAATAGCACATTTTTAACAATTAAGAACAATTATTTTTTCTTTTCATTAATACATAACACTTAAAGTAATTATGCTATTGTATCATTGTAATATATATGTCTGTTGCAATCGTTCATACTTCTGTGCAGCATGGAAGAGTTCAGGGATGCTGCCCGTAGTCCAGCTGTGGATGCACATCAATCAGATGAAGACGAACACGTACTGCTAAGTGGTACGGTACGTCGAAGTTTTGGATCCGTTGCCGGTGAGCAGTCAGATGCGTTGACGGAAATGAGGGTGGCCGTGGAAGAAGTTGAAGATTCAACGCAACTGTCACCGGTTTCACAATTCCCTGGTTCGTTCGACTTGTCGCAGATTCGGCAAGTTGAAAGTGAACCAAGGCAACCAGACGGAGTGGCTGATGATGCGCCTCGTACACTCCATTCTACAGTTAATGGTGAAGACGATGAAGGAATGGATGTAGGAAATATTCCTGTGGGTAACAGTGGCATCCGTAGTCAAGCTGGCGTATCGCAACGGAGAAGGGGCGGCGGTGTTATTCAGGTGAGGCGAGGTGTCGGCCGTGGTTGGGTGCGGGGGAACGGAAGAGGACGTGGAAGAGGCCGTGGTAGACGTGCACCTGTAGCACCTGACGTCGTCAATGGTGACACTCGAGGAGACGATGATGTAGCAGAAGAATCGGGTACGTGCAGGCGGAGGAAGGAAGAAAATAGCGTGTTTTTTTCTCACTGTGTTCGTGCCAGTCTTGCACCACGATGTCAGAAGAGAATTTATAGAGAAATCCGAGTACGACGACAACCAAGAATACACCGTGGGGTTAGAGAAGTTTAGCACTGGCCAAGAGGCGGCATCAGGGCACCATCTCCATTGTTTCATTAGGTTCAAGGAGTCTGCAAAGAAATTTCTTGATGAAATGCGATTATTGGTAAGAGCAGCTGTTGGAGAGGGAGTACACATCGATGTACAAACGTGCAAATCCCCTCGCAATACTATCAAATACCTTTCAAAAGAGGATGACGCGGTACTGTTCAAGAACATATGTGAGCAAAATTTTCATTTCGCATATAGGAGCCGCAAGTGGGCTTCAAGGGTATCTTCTTTTTCATACGCAGACCCATTCCTGTTTGCAGCACGCCAACTCAGCCAATTTGTTGAAAAAACTTCATCAAGAAATAAAAAATTCACAAAACAAAAAACGTACACTGCATGAAATAGCTACTTCACCTTACGGTTGGCCTATGGATATTGTGACGTAGTTCAATAGCAATAAGGATCGACAAGTAGAACGTAGGCATCACTTGTTATTGTACAGAGAGTATGCATCAGATGGGATGGCGTTTGTGGGAACGAAATTGTTCAGCCTAAATTTAAGTGATAGTACATGCCGTCTTCATGTAACTCGTACACTTTTGGAGAGCTGGACAACGCACAACATAACTTTGTATTGTTCGATAGTTTTGAGCCCAGTCAATACGAACAACTTATGCATATAATGAAGAGACTGCTGTCAGGACAAGAGTTTGCGACGGACGTAAAGTACGATAATTTGTGTCGTATCAAATTTGAAGGTCTTGTCATTATCGTGTCTTACAAAGAGTTTGTGCCATTAGTTGCCGCTGTTATGAAGTCATGGTTGCATATCGTACATTGTTATGAACCAATGGCGAACGGAGGAGAGGTGTTGATAGATAGTGGTTTTGTACATAACCAAGACTTTGACGACGAATTTTTGGAAGATAGGTTCCAACATTATCAAGATGCCGATGAGCGATCTGTGCAACTTTCGAGCGACACAGACATGGTGCTGGAAGACACGTGAACACATAGTAATTGGCTTGAAATTAAGTACAACACATGTACACGAGTAAACACGTTAGGGTTTTGTGTCCACCTGTAAGAAAATTTAGAATGTACGCCAAATGAATATTGCCAGCACGTACCCGAAAACTGCTGAATTGCAATATGTGGTTATCTTTTCACGGAAATTACTCCTTCAGGACACGCTAACATAAAAAACTTGACCCCGCATCTCTGCCATACTATTTCAGCTATATGTAAACACATCATAATCATCTAAATAGTCAAGGTTGCGCACAGTGTTTAAAAGATAACGTGTTGCTCTTCTGTTACGTTTGCTGTTCTTTTGTATGTAGTAGTCTTCGTACATATCGGTACAGTCAAGTTGAGTTTCCATAATTATGCTCGATTGATGAATACCGCGACAGCGGTCATAAGTAGGAGCATATAATAAAATGGAGCACCTTTATATATGAGCGTAACAAGAAACAGGCATGTATCCAGGAATACTTTTGCATGGGAAGACATAGGTCAGTAGATTCCTTTTACCTTTGCCAGACTTATTCACGTATTCCCAAGCAGCTATTGAGAGATAATGCGAATTTGTTGGTTTTGTTTAGAATGGATGACTTGAACTTGAGACATGTTTACTCTGATCATGTTAATACAGACATGACTTTCGATAAATTCAAAGAGGTGTGTGCTTTTTGTTGGAGTGATCCTCATGGA
>PNEQ01075327.1:0-16423 GCA_003012365.1 Medauroidea extradentata
TGTTAAAATACTTTTCTTTATAATAACATTGCTCTCTAGATTTTTCATTTAACAATATTAAAATAATTCTCTGTTATTAATGTAATTTAAATGCACGTAACGTAAAATATTGTCTGACATAAAATTTTCAAAACATAAAAATGAACATTCCAAACAACCTTTTGGACATTAATCATCAAGCCTAAATTTTATACAAATTCTCCAAGTGCTTTGTTTATATGTTGAAAGTGTTTTATGTGTTGACGAAGTTTTGGCGCGCTCAGCAGCAAGGTCGCCCTGAGCCCGCCAAGGCTTCGGCAGTTGACTACTGGCGGCGTGTAGAGGCGGTTCGGCTTCGGTCGCCCGGGCACCAGCATCTCTTTTGTCTTATCATTCACTGCAATAGTAGTTTTCTTTCTTTTTCTGGAACAGTAATTTAACATAATTTATGTGCCCGGGTTAACCCCTCTCCCCTGTCGACTCGTTCCGCGCCCAGGGGCTTTTCATACCGTAATTTTCCACTTCCCACCACGTGGGAATTTTACCGCGTTGCCTACCGGACGGGCCAGGTCCGGATCCATTTCATACATCGCTAGGATTGTGTTTGTACTGGGAGACCGATGTGAGTATATAATAACGCCTTGCCTATATATATATATCTGTGTTGTTATTGACTTCGCCACTTCACGGTGTTCCAGGGCACGGGACCCTCCAACCCTGGTGACGTAAGTGTTTATATGGGTGTACAGGTGCCCGAAATCCCTGTCGAGTGCATTGTGTGTGTAAGGATATGAGCGTGGGGAGGGCCATAACACTCCCCTGAGTAAGTAGAACAGCGGAGGACGAGGAGATTTTGAAGCCGGCCGTCGGCCACACGACCCTGAGATAACTCCACTCGTAACATCTGAGTGCCGGTTCTCTGCTAACCGGCTGGCGCCTAGTCGGGAACGAGCTTAAAGCACAGTAGTATTTTCTCATCACCATCTCCTCCACCCTCGTCCCCGTCATAATGTTTCACTACAAATTAAGTACTCTGCCGAGCACTGGTGCTGCATTACTAATAAAAGTGCAATTCGTTTAAGGTCGGTTAACTTCACATGATTTCAGGAAGGACACATTGCTGTATGTGGACATATACAGAAAACGTAATCATTTGTAACGAAAGCCAGTTAGTTATCTGATGGTGATTCTGTAAAATTTATGAGGACCAGAAACATAAATTTTAGGTTGCATACAATCATCTGTGAAACGGGAATAAATAATCCTTCCACGTGTTTCTTTTAAATTAGTAACATGTGTCCATGGTCTAAGTATTAAACCTGTAATGTAAGTGAATATGTTAAATGGTGTCTTCAAGGCATTTATGCGTAAGGAGGTGTATGCAAATGTTGCATTTCGATGTTGTTCTACATAAATGTTTAAAATGATATAGAATTTAGATATAACATAAATAGCAATGTACTTAATCGGACGTGACAATTTACCCGTTGACAGCGATTGCTATTTTACAACTCTTTTAAGTGAGTGAAGAAATTTTTGTCAGCACTTAACATCTAGGTCATTAGCGCTGGCGAGGGGTGACGTAATGTATGGAGCAGCGCCGGAATGAATGGGCGGGGGAAACGGGAGATCCCCGAGAAAACCCGCTTACCAGCCGCATCGTCCGGCACTATACCCACATACAAAAATCCGAAGACTGGCCCTGCCGGGAATCGAACCCGGATCGCCTTGGTGGGAGGTTAGTTGCCTAACCCTTCGGCCAGTCTTGTCCAGTAATTAGCGGCTACGACTGCATCACGTGAGTTAGTTACCAAAATTAAGGAGAAAACACTTGCTGTTAAAAAGTCATCAGACCCTTAGTTTACCAGAAAATTTACTTTGAAGTTCCAAAAAAAAAGAGAAGTGGAAATGTGAGTGAGGTTTTTCGTAGATATGGAATGAATACATGACCAAAAATAAGCAAATACTCTTTGGTAAACATTCTCCAGATACGAGACAAGTCCAAAATATATGTCAATCGGGATAAAGTGAGCACTAAAAATTTCACCTTTGAAAAAAATCACTAGCCATTACTGCATATAAGTCACCATTAGCAAGAGTTACTTTTCTGCTTGTATGGTTGGTAGCGATTCATCGCGTGTATTTCCGGGTATTTTCCTGTTTGAAACCAATATTAGTGAAAGAACATCAGACGAAATCGACTCTCTGTACTTTATATACTTCAAAAGATTTATTTATGATCTTATTGACATTTCTACTTATAGTATAATTAGACTCAATTGGCGCCAGAAGAATGTGATGCTATCGCATATCTCAGGTCATCTTGTTCGTACAGCTTGCACCGCGCGTCAGACAGTTCAAAATTCCACCGACAGTTGGCATCACAGTTAGGTACTCGCCGTTTTTCATCGCTCCGCCAAACTGCATCTTTTGCGTGTGTTTGTCCGTTGTGCATATATGCACATTCAAAAGTATTGGAAATGACTATGAATATCATTGCCAAATGATGTGAAACCATCGGTATTCTGTAAATTATGTTTTACGTTTGCGTTTTACGTTAGAAACAACATACTTTTTATTTCACATATTAAGAAAATACGTTATTTATTGTTGTCCGTGGCAGTAGAACTGAACGAAACTTGAATTCTTGAATTGCGTGCGTCATGTCTGTTTTTAGTTGTGGTTTTGAGTTACAAATTCAAATAAAATATGGCCGCATTTACGAGATTCATAACGGTAATAGTAAGTGATAAATTAGTCGATGGACAGAAATCATTAGTATTATAAGACGTTAACTGGCAGATATTTATAATTAAGATTGATTTTTATTATATATTTTATTCAGCCCCCGTGCATTTAATGAGTAGATATTGAAGCTGACATTTATCGGAGTTGTTTAATGTAGTTGTAAAAATTGCATGTGGCAATATTTATGTTTACATTCGGCGGAAAGATATAAACTGGTAGAAAATAGAAATTAATCAGAGCTTATTTGAGTGCTCACTTTCTTTCGAATGACCGATACCAGTGTGCAAGAATACAGGGTTGGTTGTTCGGACTACCATATCACTTTTCACGTCAACAAAGGGCGTTGCCACTTTTTGTCAACGAGTATTTTCAGGTTTTTATGTCAAATTAACTTGGCACAGTCAGTATTCGCGAATTACCTGAGCCCTGTATTCTTTTAAACATCAAAGGAAATTTCGTTTGTTAAAACAAGAAGACGCCAACATAACTTATAATCCTAATTTTCTTAATGTAGGCACAAATAAACCGAAAAATCTACAATCGGTTAAGTACATTTTAAAAAATTACATAACTTATTTCGTTTTTTCATGTCGTGGTATCTCATAAAATAGCTTACCTACAACACTGTACCATAATAATATCAAAGTTTAGGTAATTAACTTTAAATATATAAAATATATTTACAATCGGTCCAGTATTAGCCTAAATATGACAAAAATTCATTATTTATTCATGCACAACTACTTGACAAAATTCTTGGGAATATAATATAAAATCAAAAATTGAATGATAAACTGTCAAAATATAACGTTTGGATACAATCCGCAAATTAGTTTTTGAAAAAAAAAAAAAATATTAAGTTATTAATTTACCTCTTACAAGCTTAAAGCTTGGGTGATAAACTTTAAAAAAATAAAATTTTGTTATAGTTAATCCAGTGGCTTTTGAAATATAATACAAAATTATAAATGTTTCATGTATTGCATACAAAAATAGCTGACCTACATCAAGACACTGGTGATGAACTATCGAAGTAGCTATAAAATTGGGCTGCGACTGTTTCAGTACTTATTAAAATATGACACAAAATCTAAATTCATTCATGTTGTGTTCTTACTTACTTTTTTAAATATAGGACCTTCATAAATATAGATTTTCAAATTTAAAGCTTAGATGTTGACTATCTATACATAAATTTTTTTTGTGAATGAATTAAATGGTTCCTTTGTTATTATAGACCAATAAAAATTTTAATGGCCTTCATTTCGAAAATAAGCACTTCGCATGAGTAAAATACTTAACAGTCAGGTTACCTTGTTAAGTATTACGTATGCACCGAGTTTGATGAAAGTTTATCGAATTTCATCGAATTCTGTGCATGTTTCGTATAATTAGTAACTTCACCTGACTGTTACGTATTTAATTCATGCCAAGTAATTATCAAAATTTTTATTGGTCAAAAGTTAGTTTAGTCTTGTGGGCAGGTGGAGGTTGGGGGGCAAAAGAACACGCACATGTACACACACATACCATAGAAGAAAGTGATATCATAAGCCTAATTTTCCTTCTGAAAGTAGGCAAAAAATTGAAAATGAGTAGAACAGTTTGTTCCATCTACGATGTACTGTACATTATTCACATTCATTTCGTAGACTGTTATACTCAGAAATAACTACTTGTGTGTGTTTGTGTGTGCTCCGGCTTCCGCTGCCATTTGTCCTTGTTGGGATTGGAGTGCTCACAATGAACTGTGGGTTTTATGCACATAAAAGCTGCAATGCTTTATACGAAGCTTTTCGCATTCAAATTTGATAAAGATTTTAATCTGTTTTATCCATTAACCTTCATATCACATTGAAAATATTTCCAGTTCTTTTTGGAAAATATTAAAAATATTTTTGTTATGTTACAAAAATGCTAGGAATTCGTATAAATGCCCTTGGCATATAACTTTAATTTATAATCTTGTGTTCAAAAATTTCACATACGGAAGTTTATTAAACCCAACTGTTCTGTGTAATTCGTAACACAGTTTTAACATAAAATTCTGTGCTCCGTGTATTTATAAAAGTGTGAAAATGAAAATAATATCTCATATCACGACTGCAAAAAGTAGTGGTGGTGACAATTATTGGATATCCATTCAACAGAAATGTAGTATACTAACACTAATATCGATCGAGCTACCTGCTGCTCTATTATTACACACTAGAATATTACGGTTCACATGACCTCAGGTAATATTTCTTGTACGGTAGCTAACATATAACAAGCGTTTTACAATTTAGGACCAAATTTGTTTATTCTGTATGTTAAACTGTTTTGCGACAGTTGGACGGTTTCTGGGTAAAATGTAACAAGTCGCGTTTTGGAGATTTTCTGGTTATGTAATTAATAATTCACAATTTTACACACCTGTCATCGGGAAAATGGAGATAGGTTTAGAAGCAATATAAACATAGAAACTTGCAATGTGTTAAACGAATCAAGTAAGAAGCAAATATTTCTTAAATGGTAAAAGAGAATAAGCTGAATTGTTTCCTTTTACTCACGTTAGCGATAGCCACGTTGTACTTATTCTACAAAAAGTAAACACAAATGAGTACTTGGGAAATATTTTCTTACTTCTGCATAACGTACGATTAACTAGTTTGTTATGTGTGACAATATATTTTATATCTCTGTGAAATCATTAATTACGACACAAAATTTTACACATTTATCCCAGCAGTAGTAATATAGAAATCCTCGAAATGTGTAGAAAAATTTTAATTTTATTTTTTCATTGCAGGGAATGATTATCTCTCTTTCCCATTATTGTAAAATTTTTTACGTTGGCCACAATTTTGTTCGCAGTACCTCAATGATACGAAGTTGGTCAGCTTGAATTGCGAAAAGTATCACAGTGATGCAGTGAGCCTAGTTTAAGTGTGGAATGGTGTTACCACAGAAAGCAAGAATCAAAAGAATAATAGAAATGGTTGAAGAACCACCAAATCTTGATATTAGTAATAGTAGTTATACACTTTTCAATTTTACATTAAAAAATTGTGCCTGTGTAATGATAACAATAGTTGCAATGAGGCGATAAAACTTGGCGTTAGCATATGTAAGTTAACTCGGTGGAAGATGCCACACCTGAGAAATTTTAAAGTCATAATGTTTGAATCTACTGTGTAAAAAGTATTACGATAGGGTTCAATTATCAATATGTTATTATATTATAAATTCGCCAAGATGTATAATCTAATAACATAACCCATATAACCTAACGTTGTAATTTTTGTATAATAGGCATGTGTTCATTAAACAAAAATGTTACGTTGAATTTATAATGTGTATTAATATTACTGGGCACAGCTTATCAGAACTGCAAGAAAAAAGAATCCATTCAATGTAGTTGACCTTACAAAAGAGGACTTCCTTGACTATGCATCACATCTCTGAACAGACATACAAATGAGGAAATCAAATGAAAACGGCGAAAAATTTGTATGGCAACATGTAAAGTGGCTGTGCTATGTTCTCGATAAGCCAACTAAAAACGCTGTATAAAACATATCTGAAGGAAGAAGATACATTCCTTACCATTGATGTGAAAGATCGCCATGAGAAACCTTATCCTCGTCTGAAGTCATAACAGTGTTACAATCATGTAGCGCCAATTTCTGGAGAGAGATAAAAGAAAAGTATATCATGTCATTGTTACCATACATCACACCTGTTTTAACATGTTTTATAAAAACTTGAAAACAGAGAAAAATTTCAGTATTCCTATTTGGGAATCAGATGAGGAAAACTGACTATTTTTATATGTCTTTTTTATCCTTTATTACTTGTAAACAAAATCGTTAAATGTAAATGTTGGGAATTTAATTGGAAATTGCTTATTGGTTCAGTTTTAATATGGATAACATAAAATTTTCATCCTACAGAAATTAGGTTCACGAAGAGCTCGTACTATGGTAATTTAAGGAGTTCAAGTGATACGTGTAAAATGCAACAAGTCAGAGTAATATCTGTGCTTACAGGAACAAGTAAAATAAAGTCGTAAGTTTAAATTGAAATTATAATTACTGAGTTTAAACTTGTCATATTGCTCTTACAATTATTCGCAGTGTTACACGACGTACAATTGCGCAACTTTATTTTATTTTAACCTCGTGATGGATTTCTGTTTTGATCTTGATGAAAACTTCCATCACAAAATCTTTACTTATTTACTTTACAGATTAAAATTTTATCGTTCTTCCTCCATTTTTTTCTCATTTTAGTGAGACTGGTGGTTAAGTAAACCAAAACTGAACAGTGTTAAGGTTTAATCCCGCTTAACTTGAAAAAAAAGGGATTTTTTATATGAGTGGTGAAATTCAAACTGCGTACACTAATTCGCTGTAAGTTTCGTTGGCGGATCCGTCGCTTAGACAAAGAAGACAAACTACCCAATTTACGTAAAAAATTAAAGTATCCAATTAAATTTACTATAAGCTCACGTAGAATGTGGTTTGAGTTTCATGCTATATCGACCGTTTATGAATTCATAATCCATGAAACACAGAACATGTGCTTAGTACAGATATCCAAACAATCATTTAGCTAACTTATTATATTTTTCAAATTTTGTCCTAAATATATGAATGTGTTGTGCTGTGTAAAAAGTGAATGCAATTAAAAAATGGTGGTAATATAAAAACATGTAAAGGGTGAAAAATATATAGCACTATGTACTTTTTAATAGTGTATAAATGAAACCATTTGTCACTTTGTTTTGAAGTATTTTTTTATTCTTGCCGTAGTTTAACACAATATGAGAACTATTTCAAGACATGACCCTTATCCTTTGACTTTGCTATCACGAAAATTACTGTACAATTCAAAATACTTTCAAAAACGTAACGTTGTGTAACCTCAAGTAATTATACTGTGTTTTCGAGCATCTAAACCGGGTTTATCCTAACCGTTTCTTATTTAATAACGTAAGGGTGGAAGTTTCAATAAGCAACAAATTCTGTTCCTTCCGGCTTAAGGACATCATGAGAAAAATAAAATATAGGGCTTACTGGTCACGATTATTTAATAATTCTACTAGTTTCTAACATGTTTCGTGTTCATGCAATAAGTGCTTAGCTATACATTTGTGTGTTTTCTAAATTAAAGAACTCCGTATTTCACAATTCTCTCTGACTCTCTCTCTCTCTTTCTCTCTCTACACACACACATTCACAGAGTGATTTTGTTCAACGGTGACAAGCTACAGGAGACGATCATTGCGAAGATAAGAAGCAAAGAAGCAAATAATTGCTATGGACAAATGTATGGTGTCTATGCTAGAGTGTACTAATTCAGCCTGCCTGCACAGTGTACAGTGCATTGCACGACATGTTGTAATGAGATCATCGTGGGATAATGTGTTGGAAGTAGCCCGAGGGGCTTCTAAGCCTGACGCAAACGTTCAAATGCGCCATCCTGCACCCGAATGGCGACACAGGCATCATGAATACGTTGTTCCAGTGTCTGCATGCACGTCCGGTATGGGCTCCGCATACATGACACCTTTCAGGGGCTCACACAGGTTGCCACTTGCCTGGCATGTTCTCATGCGTGCTTTCAATCATTGAAACCTACACAGTCAAATATATTATCTCCGCCTTCAGGTTAGTGTGTTTTCCTTGGTTCCCTTTTTCTGCCATATGCCCATTGCTCATATGACGTTTTTATCTCCATATCGGCACAGAGATAGTTGTTGACAATACCTAATACCGTTTTTATTTTTTGTCTTATTTCGGAATTTTCTGAAAAACTCGCAACGGCGTATGTCCATAAAATCGCCTAGTTTACTCTAATGTAATATCAAATGTCAAACCATTAATTTGTTAATTATATTCAATATATAATTTGAAAAAAAGATCATCTAAACTTTATATTTATAGCACGTAAAATTCTTACTTTACAAATGTCCATTTTAAATCACTTCATTCTTTTATAGTTGAAATGTCTCTTTTTAAAAATTTCTCATTAAATTAACAATCAGTTTTTCTTAATTCCAGTCCAACTTTCTTGTTCGTCACAAACACGAATGTACCGCGCTCGCGGGGTGACACACACACACGCACACTCGCTCGCTCGCTCTCCCAGCTGTTGTGTTGCCACTAACTTACCGTCGTGTCGATACACAGTCGCCTCCTGCTGACCGCCTGCGTTGCACCCGCACTGCCACTTGACGCCATCTTCTCGTCGTCTCCGCCGCTGCCGTTGCATTCGTCGCTGACGTCATCGCCATCACTTCGCCGATTTCACGTACCGGCTAAACGCCATACAAACACTTCCTACTCGTTCACTGTAAGGTATATTTATTGTGGTCGCAAAACACTCCAGTCAATCCTTAACCAAGCTCTCGTATATAGAATTGGTAGAGGCACGAGTATTTCGCGTATTAATCTGGTAACAGCGTAGACTTCTCAGACCTATAAACACACTGGCCAAAGTCAAATATCGAATAGCTTCTAACCGTAACACGTGTTACCACCACGACTTATTGCCTTATTTATCACTGGCTTACAGTCGTCCAGTATGTGTTAAAACAGGTGTCGTCTAATCACAGAAGGAATAGTGAAGTATACATTATTGGCATTCAACCTGACCTAGAATCAATATGTGAAGTAATCTTGCCTCTAAGAATAAGGAAAACCAATCCTTAATCGAAGATTGCCGAAGTTACTCTCCTACGACAATCAACTTACGCAACGAAAAATAACTGTTGCAATTAAGTAACAACGAAATGAAATTATACATACATAGTAACGCATGTAATAAACCGTTTTATTTAGTGTGTAAAAATATTAAATGTAATACGTAACAAGAATTATATTACGAACATGGCAATTCTGAAAAATTCTCTCCATCATTGATGATGAGAGTTATTGACGAGGGTATAGTTGTAGACTGCTTCAGGCCAATCCGGCGAAAATAAAAGGTTCTCGTTGTTTTACATGAGAGTTAGGACTCGGTTATATGTTCCGTGTTCTTAACACTTCCAGCGTAGCGATGACGTAATCTGAAACCGAAGGCTGTAGGTGTCTGGGCGAGAGTCCGTAGCCACCCGGGAACGAGCAGTCCAAGGGCGTCTGACGGTATCGGTTGATCCGTACTTCCCAGCCAGACAGCTGACGTCATAGGAGGTATAGTTCCTAGCATGGTCCGTGAGCGACAAGGGGAGGGGTGGCAGTTTGTGCGTACAAATGCTCCGTCACATAACAATACATATATTACAGTAATTATTTTATAAATGTATTAAACAGTTAGAACTTTCTAAATAACTACGCACTACGAAACTTATAATTTTTAATAAGTACAGTACATTTAGTTGTCTACTGCAGAACATTAATGTTTGGGCCAAAAACAAGAATTTTGAATTTTGTTTACACAATACATAAGAGTATGAAATGGTGAGTGTGTGCCATCCATTAGACAGCTTCTGCTAATGAAAGGAATGCGTGATATGAAAATTATGAATTTGTTTTTATAGCTTCAAAATTTGCTGTAAAATTTATGGTGAAATATACATCATACCATTTGATAAATATATAATTTTTATAAACGACTACCTGAATAAATATTTGTAACATGTGAGTCAAATATCAAAGGACACGAAAGAAATTTTTAATACACGCGTTTATCTGTGGATGTAACATTTAGAGTGTATGGAGAATATATTATTAATCTGAAAATTCAACTTGAAGTTGCGTGAAAAATTCAGATTGAAATGTTACTGTAAAGGAACAAAATGAATTTGAGTTTCATAATTAAGATAATGGCTACGTTGACGGTCAGAGTAGAACACTGCGGTTTATTTACAGTCAGTATTGATGGAATGTCTGTATTAGTTGATCGTACAGTAACATCCGAATTAAAATATAGAATAATTACTCTGAACTAGCATACAATTGATCGTGACGTCAGAAGTTCTATCGGCACAATGTTTTTAGTCGAAGTTAAATTGACATAAATGAAACGAAAATAAGAATCATGACGAAAAATGCATAAAGCCTCCTCCTTAATATAGGCCTATCTGCAATGGAGTGACGTAGGATTCGGGTAAAATAATCTAGTCTTGCTCAGATGGACCGAAATGGAGAATCCAGATTGAATCTGGATCCCGATTGCCTGGCAGTATGCACTGACGCATTGTTTTTGCGTCAGAAAGAGTTCATTCTGTGGTTACAATAATAGGAGGTAGAGTGGACGAAATGGAGTGTGAGAAACAAGTACTTTTGCTGCACACTCTCGCACACTATGTGATAACCGTTAGGGTATATGTTTTAAGGTTAACAAAACATTTTTCAGTTTTCCTGAAATTTATTTTTTGAATTCCTTATCAATTTCCTTACCATTAAAGTATTTAAATATTCAATATTAGAAAATACTATTACTTGAAATTTATTAAATGCGTGGTAGTTATTACCAAATGGCGTCTTCACATCCCGTTTATTTTCGTACCTTCGAAATATACTGTACAAACAAATACACAAAAAAGTTGAAAACAAAATATATTAATAGCACTGAGCAATAATTTAAAATGTCGAACATTCCAAAAACAAATGATATTAAGATTTGAAAGAATTTACTCATAGAAAAGTATTAAAGCCAGACAATATATACAACTGTTAGTACACACACTGATTTCAAGGATTAACTAATATGTTTAGGGCAACGCGTAATCTGATCAGCAGTTAAGGAATTGATGTAATCATTTATAGTAATTACGCAGGGAATTTTGTATTAAGGCATTCCTAAATTAAGTCTTTCGCACAATCATTTCATTATTTGTACATATCGAGGGTTTAGAAGTAAAACTACTCAAGTCCATTTTCCTCCGAAATGGAGATATTGCAGTCAAGTACAGTGAATATCACTCTCCATATGTGGTAGTAATACCCACGTCCTGGCACTTTTTCTCTCATAACAATGTCCGATTATTACTTTACCCAAATCAAAAGTATGACGTTTTTCTACAAGTAAAACTAGGTAATTTTACTACAAAAATGTACAATGTGTGTTCTATATGTGAAACTACCCAATTATCCTTAGGTACTTTTTACCTCAGGGAATAATTTGTGATGATTGTGGTGAAAGTACTCAAATAACATTGAGCCTATTACTTGACATGCTGTTTTGTGAAGCCATGATCTCGATCAACGGTTTTGGGTCACCTCGCGAGATCAATGCTGTTTGTAAGAATATGTTTCGGTAATATTTTGGCATTCTGTGCTCAATTACAAATATTTTAATGCCAAATACGAGTAGTTTATTTTACTTGTTTACTGATACTGGCGTTTTCAGCTTATTTAGAATTTTATTGCAAGTGAAACTATTGCATATTGGTATCAATCGTCAACAAAGGCACCAATTAGTCCTCTATCAGTATCTATGGCCAAATAGGGTATGTTTTACTTCTATGGACAATATAATAGAAAATTGGTAGTTGTCACTTGTTTAGCGATTGATGCTATTGTTTACTACAATGTATTTGCGGCACGGTTCTGTGACTTCGTTTGTGTGTACTTCAAACATGAAGCGGTCCAAAGTTATAGGCCTAGTTGAGTTAGCTAAAAAAGCAAAACCTATCAAAATATTATGGCTACAACCGAAACAGGGAACTGTTCTAGCTTAGGCCTGGGCCAGGAAAGTGAAGTAGAGGAGGAATCAGCAATAAAGTTAGCTACAAAGAGTGAAACTTTCCCAAATGTTGTGGTTATGTCCGAAAATGCGAACTGCTATAGCCTAAGCCGAGAAATTGAAGTAAATGAAACATCACAATTAGAGTTATCTAACAACAGTGGAACGGTCCATGATGATGTGGTTATGTCTGAAAGTGTGAACTGTCCTAGCGTAGGCCGAGAAATTGAAGTAGCCGAGACGTCAGAAATGGAGTTACCTACCAACGGTGAAACTCTGCCCTTATAATACAAAAGAGCTTAACTCTACTTTTGGGCAAAATTGAGTTAAGGTTATTTTCTTACTAGTTGGGTTGTCCTACATCATATTCAACAGTGAAATAAGCCATATCTCCTCGAGAAATGCTAGAAATGAATTTGTAACTTACCTTAAGTCCTCAGAATTTTGTTTCTTACAAAAACAAAAACCTTATCTCCCAATAATAATTCAAATCACCTTAACTCCAATGGAGTTGAGGTTATTTGCTTTAGTAAACGGAGTTACGATTTTTCGTTTTATTATGTTGCTACCTAAATGGACTTGAGGTATTCCGACTTTTATTCGGTACGTACTTAAGGTTTTTTGATCTATTATAGTGGGTACATGCTCTTTCAGTTCATACACAAAAGAATCCAGAATAGAGGAGAAAGGTTTGCTGTGGTTATTGTGACAAATAATAAGCAAAGGCTGTTGTGTAGTGTTATTATTTGTTTATCGCACTTATTACATTTCGTTTGAATGTGCGTGACTGAGTTAGGGCCTAACTAAAACATATTTGTCATAATTATGATCTTAATAAGCATTAAATAATATTATAAGTGAACACTGTTCATGAGTGATGGATGAAAATAGCGGAGCAGCCAAAATATTACAGTTAGCTTCTGTTACCTGTACAACATAAGCTAAAAATGCCTGCGTGAACAAGCAAGAATCTGTTCAGGAAAAACACAGG
Source organism: Medauroidea extradentata (assembly GCA_003012365.1). Taxonomy (NCBI): domain Eukaryota; kingdom Metazoa; phylum Arthropoda; class Insecta; order Phasmatodea; family Phasmatidae; genus Medauroidea; species Medauroidea extradentata. The sequence goes on from PNEQ01075327.1 coordinate 13,394, forward strand.
ACAAATATGGTGGTAATCTTAGATGATAAAACTATGCTTACACCTAACCAATCAATCACATTAGGATCAGACTTGGATAATGTTACAGACCTACTCTTTCAAGTCATAAGTAATCAAGCTGAAGTTTTGTCAAATCCCTGTAATGTAAAGAAATCTGTAATCCTCAAAAAGCGTAGTAACAGCAGCACCAGCAAATGTAGAATACATGGACACAGTTGTACTAACCAGAAATGATTCTGTTTCTGTAGAAATTATGAAGGGTGTTGAAAAGCAAGACTTGGAAACTTTGTATATTGTAGATAACATCATTTCTGTAGAAACCGATGAACAGAATGAAAACGTTTTGAGTAAGAGCAAAACTTGCCATGACACTGCATAGTTATTGCTGCCATCACAAAGTGGGATTTCAACTAATATTCCCAGTACTTTCAGCAATGTTAACAGTGAAGATGTTTTAAACACCCAGTGTAATAATTCTACCACAGCTGTCAGTCTAGAACAAGAAAATGAATCCATACACATTCAGCCTATTGAAGGTCATGATGTGTTACACTTTGCTAAAAGATAAATGACTACCACGAAAACGAAAAGCAAATTCACTTTCAGCTGATGAACGAAAAAAGGAACAAATTCAGCAAAACAAAGATGAACATTGTCTGCAACCAACTTGTTCTGTTACCTGCAGGAAAATTTTCGAAGGTAGATGAAAATCAGAGGATTCGCATTGGTACAGAATTTTGGTGTATGGATTCTGCTCAACGACAAATGCATATTTTATCTTGTACTCGTACTGAAACTGTGAAACGTAAAAGTGGTTTGGATACTTCAAAAGGAAATGTTTCATATTACGTGACGGTTTTGGTACAAGACAAGATGTATGCAAAACATTTCTACTCACAAGTATTGGTTGCACAAAGAACAATGACACTGTACTGCACAATGTTTTGAACAACACAGGGGATGGTTCCATAACACCTCCGACCGATATGAGAGGTGTCAAATCTCATGTAAATATTGAGAAGGTAATAGTAAAGGAACACAGGAGTCTTTTAATCCATCCAAATCACATTACAGACGTGAACATGCGCCAAACACTAGGTACTTACCAAGTGACATTTCAGTGACTGCCATGTATACAGATTTCCGATTGAAAAATCCAGAATTTAAAGTTTCATATGATACTTACAGAAATGTTTTTACATTCTATGAATATTTCATTCACAAAACTTGGTCATGAAGGGTGTAAACGTTGTGTACGTTTTTCTCACGAGGATCCATACCACACAGCAGAGAAAGGCCCAAACTGCGACAAATGTAAAGATATTTTATAACATTTGGATAGTGCAAAAAAAGCTCGTGAGATTTACAAGCAACATGTTGAGCTAAGCAAACGTGCACATGAATATGCATACTATTCTCCAGACTTACAGAAGGTAATTATGCTTCCAAGGATATAAACAATAAATACAGTCATGTTTACATGTCGCATAGTAGCATTTAACGAAATCTTTATACCACATGAGGGTCAGAAGAATGCCACACATAACGCCACTGTAGTTATTTGGCATGAAAAAATTGCAGGAAGAAATAAGGACGACATTATAAGTGCATTTCATGCATTCTTTATCTCCAAAGTTATTTGGCATGAAGAAATTGCAGGAAGAAATAAGGACGATATTATAAGAGCATTTCATGCATTCTTTATCTCCAAACGATATAAAAAAAAGATTGTTTTGTGGCTTGACAATTGTGCTGCCCAAAACAAGAACTGGACTTCGATAACAATAATTGTGCACATAGTGAATTCCGATGTAATTACAGCAGAAGAGATTGAACTGAAATATTTTATTTTTAGAGACTGGACATGTATTCATGTCTGCAGAATCTTTTCATCATCAGGTCGAATAATCGATGAAACGAAGTAATTACATTTATGATTTCTCTGATTTCAAAGGTGATGTTCAACAGACGAACTCAAAAAATGTTGAGGTCGCAAACTTGCAACCCAGTGATTTTTCTGATTGGAAAAACTTGTGCTCAGTTGCAAAAATCAAAAAACTGAATCTTAGACCATACTCAAACAAAATGCTTCAGATCACATCGAGGAGAAGAAAGTTAACTGTAAGTTACAAAGAAGACTTCAACGCTGCAGAATATGTAGAAATAAATATTTAAAATGTTAACGCTGTCAAGAATGGATTCCCTGTGTTTAAGAAACGAGTAAATGGCAGAGGCATATCTCAAGTAAAGAACACGGACATTGTGCAGAGGCTAATTCCTACGATGCCTAAGAACAGGCAGCAGTTTTGGCTTAATATGCAAGTTTCTGATGTTCCTTATTTAGTGCATTGTGAATGACTGTAATTGGAGATATATCTATTCAGCTTTGTTTTCAATTCCTGGCACTACAATTTTGATAACAAAAAATGTTCAAACCAATATGTGACAAAGTGAACACATAAAAGTGTTAAACAGGAAATGTGTGAAAAAAAATTTTATACAGAACGTAGTAAATTTAATTCCCATTCTTAAAAATTATGACGTAATCATTTTTGTGTTATGTTAGCCTAAGTGTTAATGAAAGAGTTTAGTTCATGTGTACATATTTAACAGGAAAGTTGCATGTGCCATGATTTATTCAGAATGTTGAAAGAGTTTATTTCCATTACAATAAATATTAACGTGCTTAACAATTATTATGACCATTATAAACGTGTTACTTATTATAGTGTTGTATGAAAGTAATTTAAGTTCATTTCTTTGGTACAAAAATAGTGGAGTTACGACAAATTACAGGGGATTTCCTTTGCACTCCTAATAAGACAGAAGGCCTTGACGCGGGTCGTCCCTGACCTCCCCTGATCTGAGCCCGTCGTGCGCATCAAGCCCAGCGGCTTGTGCATATTGGAACACACCCGCCCACGTGCGCGACGAGGTAGCGGCGCCTAGACGCCGCCCCCGCGACGTCGAGTGGACGTAATATGTGCCTCGGACCCAGAAAACGACCATCCATTGGTAGGAAAGTGCCCC
>PNEQ01075328.1:0-16423 GCA_003012365.1 Medauroidea extradentata
AAATCTAAAACAACAAGAAATCAAAGGGAGCAGTGGGCAAACTCGCCAGGATTGGCTGCCAACACTAGCCAATCAGAAGGGAGCTTGGAGGTGATTGGCCGAACAGCTAGCCAATCAGAGAGCAGCACAGCAGAGACAGCTATATAAGGGGACCACCTTGCACCAGTAGGCCCCAGTCTGATCCTGCATCGACCTGAGGATGGCAGCTGCAAGATCTGCCGAAACGTTGTCCAAGAAGCAACACAAGACGCGGCTCAATCCCAAAAGCCAAGAAAATTAAAATGTTAGAATTAATTTTTTTTTTTTTTTGTTTTTGTCATTCCAACCTATAAACTTTAATACTAAAAAACTAATGTGATTTATTTGTTACATAATTTCAGCCGATGGCATCCCACGCTATTAAAATATTAGAAAAAATATTTTAAGTTTTAGATAATATGACACACTAACTAATTTCTGTGATTCTTTCACTTTTAATGTTATACATAAGATTTCTTTGGCAAATAAACACCACATTAAAAATTGTTGTGTAGGATAACGTTTGGACGTTAGTAAACCTACAGAAGGTCATTTCAGTATAAACTATCTTTAGTAATTAACAAAGTGAACAAGTAAATTAGCTCTACGTAAATACAATGGGGATGCAAAGATATATTGTGTGTAGTATTGGTATTACGGTGTGAGCAGTTCCAGAGAGATTGTTAATGTAATTTTTCAGTAGTAGTGTATTGTTTGTGTTGTTTTACTTTGGATGAAGGGAATGGAGTGCTATAATATATGTCAGGAACGGTAAAACGGAAGTGGCAAGAAATTCACGCCTGTTCGAGGAAGGAGACGGAATAATTGTGCAAGTATGGTTATGCATACCTGGAAGAAGACGTCAGGAACCAACTTCACTTCTGAGCGTGTTCTATTATAGAGAAGAGGCCAATACATCAAGTATACTCATATATTTTAGCCGTAGCTTCAATCTAATCAACTTTACCTAAACTTCACCGTAGCAACTTGGCCACTAAAATGTCAGTCAAGATTGGTGGTAGAAAGGAGAACTGCTGTGATTTAATTAGTTCGTAGGCCAATGGTATTTGGACTGGCGACTTACCGATTTTTGTGGAATAGTTCTTAACCTAATTACAGTTTTCGGTTTCAAATTATTTGAAAGTCTCACACTAAATTCAATTATATGTACATGGAAATATTAAACACTGTGTTCTGCTTTTACATGCTTTTTCAAAGTAGTTTGAACCTTAAGTTACGCTGTAGGACTTCGACAGTGTTGTATCTTAATATGCGATTCGCCAACTTATACTACAACACTAGTACTATATTTATATTTAATTTTGTTGCGGATACTACTCCTTACACCGTCCAGCTAGCCGGAGCCCTTTATTCATAAATACTTGAGGGTGGGAGTTGGAATAACACAGGTATCCTAAGTAAGTACACTACATTTGTAGCTTCGAATGGCTTTTAAAATATTACTGTTAGTTTCAGATTAGTTCTAACTTTTACAACGTTAAGGCTTTCCATATTAACGATCAATAACATATAACGGTCTATCAGATTGTTGTGGATTGCGTTGTACCTTTGATTGTTACGGAAAGGAGTATCCAGTTTAGTGTTTTAATAGATGAAATATTTATAAGCAATAAACAATTTGTCACACACATTGTCACCTATGTCTAAATTTCAATTCTCTTTTGGAAAAACTTCATTTCTAACATTTTTAATCGGAATATTTCTAACATTTAAATTATCCAACATCGAAGTATTTCCTGGCATGTCAAATTGAACTGGATTAAACTGATATTTTTTATTAAACTGAATCGAATTTGCTTCAGTTGCTTCAGTTTTATCAATACATTGCCATTAATTATACCTTCTTGGAATTTTCGAATTTTTGTATAATTTAGATTTAATTCCAACTCCATAATTTGCTTCTTGTTCAACAATTGGCCACAATATTTCCGTCCTCTTTGTGTTTAGGTTGCCTGTAAAGAGAATTATCAGCATTATAATCACGTGTGAATGTAATTTTATAACATTTCCAATGAATATCTATACAATCTCTGATAAATCCGAATAAATATAAAATTCATTATGTTGTCTGCTCTTAAGAAGTTAAATTTATATACGCCGTGATATTTTGCTTCACCAGATAAATTTAGATGTGTTAATACTGACGCCGATGCTAGTATTGCATGCTTTACAGTTGAAGTTATTCCAGGGTTATTAATACATTCAATAATATTTCCATGCATAAAAATTTCTATTTTTGAAAATCGGAATGGAAAAAATTCTCATACAAGACAAAAGTTGATTCTTTATCATAATTTACGTTACTATCCCTTTGTTGCAATTTAAATTGTTCATATACGTATGCTTCATTTGGATGTGAAAATAAATTTCCATTTGGTATGTCATATTCTATTCTCTTATTGTATTCTTTTAAATTAAATTTAGTTTGTTCAGTTGGTCTAAATGTCTGACGCTCATTTATATTGAAAAAAAAATTGTTTAACAATATTATTTTTATTCATCCATGAGTTATGACTACTATCAAAACCTAACCTTTTAACTAAAATATTATCTCTGTTCTACCAGAAAATTTTTTTGCTTAGTAATCTTTATCATATTTCGTTTTACGAAGTCATTATTCAGAAAACAAAACATTAATTTGTTCATTTTGCAAAGTTTTAATTCTATATGTTATTTGATCTGTGTGTAATACTTCAGAAATGTCCAATATTTCAGTCATTCAACTTAGTGTACATCCTTTTCTAAACAAATTTAGCTTTACTTATTGGAACTTTATTTCAAATAGAACATTTTTGTTCAACAATATTTGAATTTTGACCATATAGGTACATCGACTATAATATAGGCTTAATTCTTTTTATTTACATCAACTAGTTTCATTTTAATTGTACTATGAACGGTATTATTGTAATCACTTACTAATTTTAGTAATATATTTATCCATTTATAAGTACCTTGCATAGTGAAATTCTTCCACATTATTACCTTCAAAGTTCTGTTAAATTTTTCTACAGCACTAGTTTTCTTATCACTAAATGATGGGTCACGTATTACATTGTAATAACTTATTATTTTTTAAAATATTTTGTTATAAAATTCTTTACCGTCATCAGTTTGAAAATGGTTAACTTATCGATGATTTAATATACTTATAAATGCTAATGTAACATATTTAACAGATTTATCTTTAACTGGAATTGCCTACACAAATTAAAAAAAACATCAATGACTTGTAACATATACTTAGACCGTTTATTAATTTTTTTTAAATAACTTTCAGTAAACGTGAATTCATTTAGACTAAATCTGCTTGCTAGAGATCGTCAATACCAAAAGTTAAATCTGCTCTTGTAGAATAAGTTTTAAGAGATGGTTCAAGAACTTCATTAGCAATTTGATGTTTAATGTTCCCACCAATGAACATTGACTTTTTAGTACCATACCACCTACAAATACATTTGAATAAATAGTTTCCACTGTTTGTTCATACGAAATATTATTACTTTGAGTATGTTTTTTTTTTACATTTGAGACAATATACCATTTACTATTACAAGAATTGTAAATTAAACATTTATACTATATTATTTAGTTTGAAATAACATAACTGAGATATAAGAATATTCAAATATATTACGGAATACATTGTATTACTATGGAAATCAAAAGGAGAAATATTTGTTCCCCGTATAAATAATAATATTCAATTTTAAAGAAGTCCCCACAGACGCCCCTAAAAGATAACGGAAAGTTATATTTTTATTAATAATGATATACTGCATAAATTAACCCTTTTAGAAAAGCACAGCAAATTGTTTTATATCAATAGTTTTAATGGATAACTATTTTGAAAATAAATATAATCAATTTTTCTACAATGACAAAACAGTTTCTCTCATCTCTATATTTAAAAATGAACACTGACTGCTTGACTGGCTGACTGACATATCAACTGCAGCCCAAAACACTGGACCTAGAATCTGAAATTTTTTGCGTGGGTTCCCCTCAGGTCGTAGCCGAGCACTAAGAAGGGATTTTTCGAAATCCGACTTCTAAGTGGTGAAAGGGGTGAAATGTTTTTCCGAAGGAACATCGATAGAGCTCGAACCCGACGGCATTTCATCGTGATGTTTTCTTTAATAGGACACACATAAATATGCATATTAGCGAATTTAAGCATTTTTTGAAATTAAACATTTAAGGGAGTGGAAAGACCTTAAAAGTGTTTTCGTTTAACTATCGATATTTATAAAATCCTTCGGGATAGAGAGTTGGTACTAACTTCAAAATATTGCTCACGTTAATACCCAAAAAGCAGATGTACTTTTTTTTTTCGACCCCCAGACGGGCAAAATGTGTTTTTTATGAATAGTTTATATCACTGAAACACAATGGACTGTCGTCGTTATTTTTACTTAAATTGGTAACGTAAACAAATGACTAACATAAGACTCAAAGACATTTCGAAATTTGATAATTATTGGGGAGAAAGTATGTAAAATGTGTTTTCGATTATCCCTCCATATCTATCGAACCAATCAAGACATGTATGTGCTCTTTGCTTTAGATTGATGATTATGTAAATATCTAAATACCTTTCAAATATACTTTTTGAATTCGGCCAAAAAAGAAGTAAAGAAAGCGTAAAATGTTTTTTTTTCCTAAGCACAATGTATATATATATTGACCACATTGATTTTTTATATAGCCACGTGGTTTTTGTTTAAGATTGATGCTTACTCAAAAACCTGATAAGTAATTTCACAAATATTCTAAATTCACCACCTAAGGAGGTGAAAAGAAGTGAAATGTGTTTTCAATTGATCGTCGATATGCCTTGAGCCCAACCGACTATTGTCGTGTTATTCACGTCCAAGAGACACCAGTTAAGTATTCTAAAACGTGATTCAAGTGTTTTTCGAAATTCAGTTTCTTAGGAGGTGAAAAGACCTGTAATTTGTTTGAGATAAATCCACGATGTGTATCGAACCCGTCGAGATATACAGTTAATTTTTGCTTCATGATGATAACTACAAAAATATTCACTAAGTGTTTTTTAGACTTTTAAATTTCGAATTCTCAGTACTGTGCAGCGGTTATATGTATTTTTAGTGAATGATCGATTTTTTTTCGACTGAACTGGTTACAGTAATGAATTGGACTTAAATTGGATACTCGTACAGAAGTCTAAGATGCGAAATTTTAATATTTCGAAATACGATATCCAAAAGGGTGAAAAAGCACAAAATTAGTTTTCCATCAAACCCATGATATCTATCCAACCAGTAGAGATATAGAGGTGTTGTTCGCGTCAGAGTGATGCTTACGTAAGTATTTGGAAAATTAAACTTGAGATTTTTAACTTTATAAGATAACTTGATTATTAAGAATGAAACAAATTTGTAAACTTTTAAGGCAGACGATTCTAAAAGCAAGTACGAGCAGCGAGAAATAAATTATACACGAATTTCACGCTACAGTATCTTATCAATACGTGGTATTCTACAACCACTATGGACCCAAGACATGGATATCTAATTTTTAAATTAAATTTCTTTTCTTGAATTATTTTGACATTTCGTGACGCAGTTGTTTGTAGATCAGGTCTACATTCCGGGAGGTTCTGGGCTAGAGTTTCGTTAAAAGCTGCATGGAACGTTTAATTCTCACACACAAAAAATACAAGGCAGATCGAATAAGAGCGCATGTACTCGTTCAGAAGGGGTAAGTTCACTTTCCACTGAGGTTCCTCAACAACATCAGCACACATATATCATCTCACTAATCTCAAGGTTGGGGCACCAAATACGTTTCAGCGAAACCTTTTCCCACCAAAACTTTCTAATGGCACTAAACTTTATGTGAACGTTTTGAAAATTTGTAATTGAGGGCACTGTCACCAATGGTTGAGCAAAAGGGGAAATCAGATGTTTTTCATTCGATTAACCTCTTACGTTTAATAGTCTATCACCACCCCAAAACGTCATCTTTGCACTGCTATAAATAAGGCCCAGGTGAAGTCACTGTTAGTGACAGAAACAAAAACCTAAGACCGTATTTCACGTAGAGAGTTATTGCTACTTATTCTGCTGCAGAGTTAACTCAACTAGCAGCTTTGTCATTCTAACACTTGATCACTGAAGTACCGATCTGCTGTAGAAAGAGGTTTTTCAATTAAATTAAGTATATAAGTTATGAATAATACTAGCAAGCAAAACTGCGGATGACTGCTAGTTATAGATAGAAATAATGAACTTTGATTTAAAGCCAAAGATATTGCCGACATTTTATAATACTCTAACCTCAGAAAATCAATTCTTTATAATGTTCGAAAAAAATACATTGCATTAATTATGAAGATATAGGGAGTCCAATTTCGGGACTCTCTTTAAAGGAACAACCCATACTATATTTATTTATGAACCGGGAATGTGTTATTAAATCTTAAAATTAAAAACGAAACAATCAGAAAGTTTCCAGCATAGAGTTTCATAAGAAATTGTACCATGCATAAGAGAATATGGTGATTATAATTTAGAACAAAAAACGAAAGAACTAGCTAATAAATTATAAAACAAATTAAAATTTAAAATACTGAACTTGAACAAAAGAAAAAAAAACTCCAAAAAGAGGAAAACAATTATTTAAGTGAATTACATAAAAAGAGTCAAAATAAAAAATAATTATTTTACATAATATATGTTCTTATAACAAAGTTACTACGCAAGAACAATTTTTTTTATAAATTTGGTGGTTCAAAATAAAAAAAGGAATAAAGGCCAGCTATATGTAATACATGCAAACACACTAACAATAAATTTTAATATTATTATATAAAAATTGTAACTGCCACAGTATTGAAGAAGTGTTAAATCATCTTTTAAACATATAGAAGAGAAAAAGAAAAATAATTATATAATATGAATTTTAATCATATATAAGATATTATAAATATTTGTTTCCATGGAGGAAAAATTGTTATTAAAGAGTTAGGACTGAATGACGATGATGTTAGGGATATATAATTTAATGGGATCTTAATCGTTTCTTAAAAATTGTAACCTTTGATTTAACTCCAGAAATATAAACCAAAGTTGGCGACAGGAAAATTGATGAAACTGTGTCACATGAGCTAGAGATGATTTAAATGATATTATTGTTGAAGTATACAATAGTCTTTATGAAAAGAACGACTTTCAAAGGAAATCATTAGAGACCGTTTTTATTCTAAAGGATTTAAATTAACGGTAAGAAAAATATATGGATTACTACAAACGTAGTGTTACGAAAAGTTAATCCAAACATAAAATTTAAGTATTAATATAAATTTTATTTTAGATAAATATTAAAAGAAGAAGTAGATAGAAAATATGTATTAAGAAGACGACAGCTGGTTGAAAAATTTAAATAATTCAAAAAACATCGCAAAGAAAGTTACGAAAAAATATTTAAAAAATTAGAATAACCAATTAAAGATAAAATTGATAGTTTCGGAAAAAATTGAGAATGTTACAGATGAGAGTAAGAATTAAATTACTACACTTATTCCCGCTGTTGTGAAATCAATTTTAGACAACATATTTCGAAAGGCAATTATTTTCAGAGAACGAACCTCAACAAATATTGGTTAATTAAACCTATTAATCTTGGTAAATATATTTCTCAAAAACTTAACGTTATTAAAGAAAAATATGGTTTACGCAGTGAAGGTCACTGTTTTTGTATTGGTGTTATAAAAGTATTTATTCATCGTGACAATATAATTGTCAATAATAATGAATATAATTTAACAGATGGACTTTGTAATTTTCTAACATAAAATAGAAAAATTGACCTTGAAGATAAAAATTTGCTAATGAAGATTATGCTAGCTATACAAACATGGTTTCATCAACCGACGTTGCATATCAAGAATATAATCCTAATAAACAAATATATTCAAATATAATTTTGAAATACATTAACATAATTCAGCCGATTTATGACAAATATTTAAAAGACTCACACCCAAAATCAGCACCAAATACACAACAAAGACCAATGACATCAAGATCGCCTATATCTGGTAGTGGTATTAACATTTTTACAAACCTTCCATATATGGATGGATGAAGTTAGGAAGCTTATTGATCGACTTCTCGTTATTCACGGTGAAGAGAATTTTGGGAGTAAATATTGTTAAAATGAAAACAAAATTGGATAATGGCTATGCTCAATAGTAAATTTAGTTATTTTGTAGTGAATAATTAAGAAGGAATTCCATATCTTATAAGAGTATTAAACACAACACTACAATCTTTTTGGGAATCAGAACATCCCGGTAAAGGATTACTAAACTGTATAATTAAATATTTACCATTTGAACTGCAAGCCCAAGATATCACTGTTTAGGTCCCGGAATCAGACTTCAAGAAATATTAGAAAGAAATGATAAACCAATATATCCGCTGGATGCTGCAGTAATAGAACATGATATAGCTTATCATCATCACAAAGATATATCTGAAAGACGTGTTGCTGATAAAGACTTAGAAATGAATGCTTTTAAAAGAGTATTTGCTCCAGATGCAGATTTAAATGAATGTCTATGGGCCAAAGTGACAGTACCAGCTATGCAAATTAAATATAAACTTAGTTGAGGAATAAAATCAAAAAATTAAATACTTTGAACACAAATTCTTTTCGATACAAATTTTTTATCTTTAAATGAAAGTAAAATATATGTTTATTTAACTGTCTGCTGATGATCATAAAAATTTTAATATTGATTCATTTCGACCTAAAAATCAACTTATTTGTAAGAAAAAAAGGCTTCATTAAAGATGGTAAAGGAATGTCTCTTATTGTTTCTATACCAAAACTTAAGAAAATGTAGAAAGAGATGAAAACTGGTAATAGTGTAACAGTTCGTAAAGGTGGATTTTTGCCAATAATTTCTGGTGTATAAGCACTTTAGAAGCATTAGCTGGCCGTGCATCGGCTGTTGCTAACACTATAGTTAATGAGAAAGAGAAGGATCAAGAATTGCATAACAACATAGACATAATTTGGAAATGGAAAACTAGGAAAGGCATTAAAACATTTCGAAAAAAAAGAAAAGAAAATAACTTCACTCAATATTTTTGATTTTGAAAATATAATTTAAAAATTTAATACGAAACATTTTCTCTGTGTGCTAATTACGTAAATCACCACTTACACAAGAATGTGGGATAGTTAATTTAGATATTTCTAAAACTCTGCTACACATTGGGATTGTTATTGAAAAGAAAATAATTTTTTTAATTCTTTTGGAGGACATTCACCTTGTAAATTAGTTTGAATACCTCAATTGTGAAAAATATTATCGTGATAATAGAATACAAAATACTAATTATGTTATTTGTAGTAATTTGTGTGTGATAGTACTTGAACATCGATCTCATAAATTTAAGATTTTCAAAAGTTATTTACTTATTTATTTATAAATAATGGATATATTTTTCAATATATTCATGAAATCGTGGATTGGATATACGAGTAGGACTAATGAGGAAATAACTGTTAAATTAAACGAAGGAAAAATAGAATTTGGTGTAGAAAAAAATTATAAATTACAAAAATTTTGTCTAATGAGTTAAAAAATCTAAACATAAAATATTTGATTTGAATCAATCAGTAAAATATTTTAAAGCCGAATATTTAATTCGAATCAATAAGTTAGTCCAAATGTTAAAACAATGTGAAAATTAAATAAGTTAGTTAGAAAATATTTTAACTCAAACATAAAAAAGCCTAGTTCAGTTGTTGTATACATAAACACTAATAATGATACTCTAGTTAAATATTTAGAATCAAAATATGATACTTTGCTTGTAAAACAGATGTTATTGCAGATGTTAAAATTTTTTAAAACAACTCAGCAAAAACTTTTGGTAAATAAATATATTTCTAATCGCCGCCATAGACTTGTAATGGTTACTGATCATATTGATAAAACTGGTGAAGTTACTACGCAAATTTTAGGTAAAGAATTAAATTAAGTTAATTTAACAATTGATAAAGAAATAAATTATAAACTACAATAAACTAATTATTGATTCAGAAATATGTGACGAATTGCAAAATTTTAATTAGTCACTATTAAATTATTGTGATTAACTAATAAATACGAAATAATATAGATTATAAATTAATTTATGAAAGAAATATATTATGGATTACAAAATTTGTGAAATAATTTTAGTCAAAATTTAATAAATTAATACTAAATTGCAAAATTTACGATTATTTTGTCATGGGTATACATTTAACATTATTCATTTGGTGGGAATTACATTGCAACAAATAACATATTTTACTTCGGGAATAATAATGATATTTTCTGCTTATTTATGTTGGATGGGCAAGTAGCTGACATTCGAATGTCGAGAAGTTTTATAAACATTACCGAATCATACAATAGATCAAGAATAATTGTCAGATATAAGTCTTTTAGTGTAACTGCTGGAAAAAAGAAATATTTTTTAGGATATCAATATATATAATATTCTAGATAGTACATTTATATTTATTGACATTATTTTTACGTATACATACTTTCTATGATATAACATAAAAATTGCGTAGTAAAGAAGGGGCATATTTTAAGAAGCATTAACAAAATATTGGGTTGAAGAACAAATTAAGTAAATAGAATCAAAACATTAGAGTGATGTTGCTGTTGATACTTCTGATTCGGTTAACAGCCGACAGCTCATTGATTTAATAAAAACATTAACTAAAAATAAGATATCCTTGGATAAAGTCTTTCTTCCATAGCAAGAAGTAGACAACAATGTAGATTTCAAAGACAAAATATTAAGAAATGTGGCTAATCAAATTGCACCTAATGATGCTGCCAATTTAGAGTATTATCGATCTAAAAGAATAAATATTTTTTCATTTAGTCGGAAAATATAGTGCAAAAGAGAGCATGGTTATCTAGTTAATAAGCAAACACAACACATATTTATGATGGAGGGAACAGTAAATACAATATCATGTATGGTTGGAGTGTGACTACACTAAACATGTACCATATGAAAATACGCATTGCAATAAAGCAATCAAAACATCAGATTTACCATGTTTAACATTTATGAAATTTTAAGAATAAGACATGGTCGTGTAAGGTTCTTGTTGGGTTCATGACGATGTAATTTTCTTACAACTACAACTATGAACACATTTATTCGTTCACTTCGGAAATCAAAATTGAACACGATGTGTTTGTTATTTCCTGTAGCTATTGGGATGATAGTGAGCTGAGTTGGACCACCTACCCAAAATGAACTAATTTAGGCCTGCCATTCTGGGCCAAGACTTAGAATAAGCAGGACTCAGTAACACACTGGGCAGGCAGCCAACCCGCACGTGGACTGGTTCCGACTGGTGTGCAAATTCTCCACAAATAGTTGAGAGCAAGAAGGGCCGAGACTCATAAAACTCTCCTATTAATTATTTAAAAGTGTGGTCGCAGGACCACAAATTAAAATTTAAATAAAAGAGATGAACACAGATATTACTCAACATAAAGTTAAATAATAAGTATTCATACTGACCAATATTTTAAAAAATCGTTAAAAAACATAAATTCTAGTTGTTTATACACACACACACACACACACACTTGAAATCTCTGTAACATGTAACAACATTAACGTGATAAGACATGAGTATTAAATTCTTTATAACATTGAACCTCTTAACAAAGAAGAAATAAATATTTATGTTATTAAAATATTTAGTTAAGTTACGCGAGGAAGTTTAGTTTGATAGCTTAAAATAACTGGCAGACTGGGGTATGTTAAAAAACACTTATTTGTCACGTATTGTAATAAAAAAATCAAAACATTTTGTATTTTAAAAAATTTAAGTTAAAATTCTTGCAGATATATTATTTGGTTTTAAGTCCAAAAAAAATGATCTCAGCGTGGGCGAAACAAGCTGCATTGTGGCGATGGGCAAATGCAAGAGAAAAGATAAGGCTTTCCAATTCAGACTTGGACATCACTCAGGTCCTCCAAGCGCATATCTGGAGGTAGAGCTGAGGAGTAAACTAGGCTATCACGTCAGCATACAACTAATCAGCTCACATCAAGGTTACAGCATGGCCACATCAAGCCCGGCAGCGTGGACAGCTGTACAATCGGTAAAAATAGCATGAGAAGAGAGAAAAATGTAACGCAAGTAGAGTACCGTAGGTTAAAACATAATAAAAACTCACCCAAAGGCGGTTCAACTAAGTTTTCGCATTTTCATGCAAAAAGCAAGAACAGATAGAAAAACACGTCAGGGTCGTTACATTTTGTAGAGATGAAAGGGAAGAAGGTCAAATCAGCTTATCGGTAGTATCGACAACAGTCGAACTCGTTTGTAGTTATAAACCTTACATGTATAATTTTTTTTAAATTAGTAATACTGAAAGTAATGGATTTACAAATCAATAAAACAATATTACTAGAATTTTCAGCATAACAGTGTCTTATTAAGAGCTGATAAAACAAATATCACAAAATGTTTAACATATCCAACGAACATGGATGTAGTTTTTGTAAAGTTGTCAAATGTGTACACAGACGCCGCCTAGTGTAGCGCAGAACCAACACAAAGAACACAAACTTTACCTTAGAATGCGGGTAAAGCAGCCATTTCATGAAAATATATTTTTAAAAAAATTAAGTTACAATATTGTAATATTTCAGTGGTATTCAAAATTTAGAGATATAAAAAAACTGTTGGAATAGTTAAAAGGAGAAATGAGACTTTACCAAAACAAAATACCTTTCTGAACGACTGGTAAAACAAACTAAGATACAAAAATTAAATAAAAGGTAGTGCCAAGTGGCACAATAGCAGTCGAGCAACATTTTAGCTACATCGCTGAGTAAGTAATGATGAGATGAACGCTCGTGTTTGACCACTTCTTTGTCCAGCACTGTGATAGCTTCACCTCTCATGGCCATATCTTCACATGTAATTACGACCACAACCGCCATTATGACGGCTTCGATTGTGCATGGGACTTATTTGACGAAGCTGACAACATCTGTAGCTGTGATACAGTGACATAGGTGTCGCTTCTGTTACGAGGCCTTTGGGTTCATGTGTACATTGCGATGGCACGACGTTAATGAATGTACTAAAGAATTGAATTTTGATCGCTAGTCGGGTAACATAAAGAAATGATTGTTATGTTCTTAAAATGAACACTGGATATATTTCCAGTTCTAATGGTTATTTCCCACGTAGTTGATTATAGATTGCATGTAAAAAATGCGATGTTTAGTAAACATTGCTTTTTATATATCTTGAGAGTTTAACGAGAGTAAATAATACGATTAAAATATTTTGGAGAAGAAATAAATATAATATTACTAAGTTATGAATGTGTATTACAATAGATCAGCGAAAAATTTGAAACAGGATAAAAATAATATTGTATGAAATTGAAATAGCAAATCCGGCATAGAAACTGGCCAGTGACATGAAATTTTTTTACGCTTTTTGCATAAATGCGAGTGCTCGGGCATATGTACCTGGTGGCTATGCTTAGAGAAAGTTATGTATGTGTATATGTAATGTAGAATGTACAGTAGAAGAGTGTGATGATAAATTCGGACAGGCCCTCATAGGAACGTCTGTGAGTGACGGACGACTTGTGAAGGGGAATAGTGGTGGAGTGGTGAAAATAAGCAGAGAGGAGGGTTTGAATTAGCAGTGTGGATAAACAAAAACAGGTCGGTTCCTTGGTGATTGTGATGGGATGTGTCATGTCTTTTTTGTGTAGTCGAAGTATCTTGCACGTGAACTGTAACATAATTTTATTAAATCAATTTTTTAGATAAATGGATAGAGTTTATCGGAATTCGGAGTTTGACTAAAGTTGGTAGGAAGGTGTGCGTAACCGTTGGCAGTCTATAGAAAATAACGTTCGTATAGTTGTAATAATAACAATTAAATGTTATTAATTTTTTTTTAATTTGTTTAACTTTATTACTTGGTTTTATTGAGCATTGATTGTATATTCCTAAGATTGAAATTGGAGTTAAATAATAACCATTAATGGTATTTAAATGAAGTTTTAAAATAATATTAATAAAATTTCTATTTTAAAAATATTGGTAGATTTTGATGTTTTATGCGTAGCCTCAATCGATGGTCCCTGCTTCTCGGGATCATATTGCCCCTCTGAGAAGACATTGATGTCTTGCTGTTTTGGATACAGTTACAATGGTAATGTTGATGACAAGAAATAAGAAATGGGTAAATAATGGCGAAGGGTGAGGGGTCAATTCAACGAGTAACTAACAGCGAATTAAAATATTTGTGTGGTAAGGGAGGGGTGAGGAACGGATAATAGGGGAGGGGGTAAGGTGACTTTAGATGCATATGAACAGTTGTGGGGAGAGCCAGTGTGTCGTTCGGGTTCGTCTGAGTAAGACATGTCGTTAATAGTTTTACTTAAAAAGATTTATATGTATATGTATATATATGTTTTTATTAAGTGGCTTTTATAAAATTAATTATTAATGTAAAAATATTGTAATTAAGTTTTACTAATTAAATATGCGAGTGGTTCGGTTGGAATGGGAATAGAAACATTTTGGACAACTCGGAAGAAAACCCAAGATGGATGTCAGAAACAAATTGGTGGCTGGAATATAGACGAGAGTTAATTAATTAAAACTTTTCTGAATTTTATAAATTTTTTACAATTTTTGAAAATATTTAAATATTCGGATATATTTGAATGTTTTATGTGTTTTAAAAATCTTTTATTTTTTCTAAGTTTTTAATTTTTTTTTACATTTCAAATTTTTCGAAATTTTGGAAATATGACCTTCGGTAACCTTTATATAAAGGTTAAGTCATGGCAGACGTGGCAGTGACGTCACAACATTGCGGACAAATCCTCACTCTGGCTCCTGTTCCAAAACCGGCATAAACATACTACTAACAAATAATGTAAACATTTACTTTTACCAATCAAACTTTCAAATATCTTAAATGTTACCTGTTGGTACTTGGCGTGTCTTCGTATATATATATATATATATATATATATATATATATATATATATATATATATATATATATATATATATATATATACTAGCAGTCCCCCGCGGCGGCTTTGATCGCGAATATTATTCGTAACTGATAATAATTACTTTAATTGGAAAACCTCTTTGTACACAAGATTGGTACTTCAGTCAAGTGTTAGAATGTCCAAGCGGCTAGTTGAACTAATTCTGCAGCAGGATAAGTAGCTATAGCTGTCCACGCGAAAAGCAGCCTTAAGTTTGTCCCTGCCACTAACAGCGACTTCGCCTAGGCCTTATTTATAGCACTGCCAATTTGAGGTTATGGGGTAATTACAGACACTTAAGGGGGATTGATCCCTGTCAGATCGGTTTTACGGCTTTTCTTATAAATCAGGGAATAGACACATTGTTTTACTTTTTTTCGCGTTGACAAGGCAAAGTTTATTGTTTCATTCACTTTTTGGAATCCATATAGCATTGTTTTTGTTAATGTTGTGGCTTCTGTATTCGCTCCCGTAAATAAAGCAATTTTTCCTTTTCAGCTGTTTCTCGTTGCAAAATAATGAATATATTATGGTGCCAGCAATCACAGAAAATCGATTAAGTTTGTACCTGTGCCTTGTCGTGACAAAAATTTTGATACATCGACTGGGACAGAAGTTATCGAGAAGAAACAGTTAAATCCAAGGTGGTAGGGATCAATAGCCCCTAAGGTAAGAGGTTAATGGAAGGAAAAACATCTGTTTACCCTGTGCACAACCGTTGGTGACGGTGTCCTCAATTATATATTTTCAAAATATTTACTTTAACTTTATTGCCATTACAAAGTTTCAGAGGGTAAAGGTTTCGCGGAAACGTATTCGGTGCCCCAAACTTGAGATTAGTGAGATGATATATCGTCGGTGTACTGCCAAAAGTGACTAAGTCAAAATGAGGTAAAATTATAAAAATGCTAGGAATATGTATATGTTGTTCACGAACAATTGCCCAAGTTTAAAGTCTATTTGTTGTTACGTACTGTTGTGTCACAGTATAGTAACATACCACATTTTTGTTAATATCTACAATTGAATACTGTTTTTAAACGAAATAGCATTTATGACTTAATCACTTTTGACAGTGTACTGACGATATGTCAGCTGATATTGTAGAGGAACCTAAGTGGAAAGCGAACTGCAATTTTGCCCCTTTTCAAGACTACATGTAAATTTCACTAATTCGATCTGCCTTGTAGTTTGTGTGTCAGAATTGAACGTTCGCACGCAGCTTTTAACGGAATTCGAGCCCAGAACCTCCCGGAATTTAGACCTGAGTAA
>PNEQ01075357.1:0-17732 GCA_003012365.1 Medauroidea extradentata
GTGCGTATGCCAAGAAACTGGTACGAGAACTGGGTAAAACTGGAACACGGGAAGAAAAAAAAAAGGCGGAGCTTTAATTTTTTTTCGTCAAGCTGGAATCTATTGGCTGGCTGCAGAAGGGGAAGGAGGCGAGCCTGGGCGGAGCGTGGAGTATCATACTGCGCATGCGCTGCTCACCAAACAAAGAGCTCCAGTCGGCTGCTACGCCCGGCGGCCCGGCTGCACTACAGCTGACCGAGTACAATGACCACTCTCGCGTACAGCGCGCTATTGACGGTAAATTTTCATCAATTTTTTAAAATTTTTACTGTGACGCAATGCGTAACGTACAGCCCGTATTGTTTATAAATGCTGCAGTTTGCGACTGTGTTTTAATTAACTTTCACGTATATTTTGGACTTTTTCATGTTTTTAAATTTTTTTTTTTAATTTCCCCCCCCCCCCTTCCCGTTTTTCACAGTTTCTGAAAATCTGTACGTACGACCGAGGTGTACGTATGAACCGGGTGCCGTATGAGCCAGGTTTGACTGTATATTTACATATGTCGGATGTCCAAAAACAAACTAGTAATAAGCACACCACGCAAATCCTGGGCTAAGCTAGAGACAAAAATGTAAGTGTCAAAATGTTGTACTGCAACATTTTACATGCACAATGCAGCAAAACTGCATGGAGATAGTCCTTTCTTGCACTTCATGTCCATGTATTATTTTGTGTATGTTACGTCGGGATTACAACCTGGATCCATAACATGTAGGTCAGAAGAGTAGTAGTAAGATTAGTAAGATATCTGTGGAGCAAAACAGGGGACTAACTTCAGTGTAGGGTCAAACCCGGATAGCCTTTGTTGGAGGCTAGTGATGATCACTTACTGCCACTACCTTTAAAATTAACTGTGTTTTGCCTGTAAAAAACAGATGTAAACTTGTTTACTATTTACTGCAGCATCATTGTTAGCATTATCAGCAACAATAGAATACAGAAGTATATTGTTACGGGGGTAACTTGGGGCGTGCTTAGCTTCCAGAAGTAGAGAACTCACGAGAGGTACACAACCTTAATATAGGTTCGTTATCAACCAAGAAAATTAAAATTAAAGAATTAGTTTTAAGAATTTAATACAAAAACAAAAATCAAAGAGACGTTTACAAAATTTTTGACTAGAATTGACAATCAAGACAGCAACAAATTACTACATACAACTTATCACCATTTCTACATTTCCATTTCTGCGACACAAATACCATTACTGTTATTCAGCTTAATCACCTAACAAAGTTTACAATCTACTAAATCTCTAGTATTATTTTCCAGACGCCTGGACTGTTCACAACGACAGTGCACGTATTTAGATCATCTAAACGTCTCGTATCGTCACTCCTAACGGCCTCAAAGTAGGGGGTATTTCCAAAGCAAAAATAAATAAATAAAATTAACTTACGTGTCCCGATAGCCTGTCTTCATACTCTGTTCCAGCGGGCACCTTCCCACTGCCTCTGACCGATGACAACGACAACGACCCCAGGGGGAGGGCAGACCACCTTATAAAGCTCGTGCCCTGCTTAGCCCGCATTTCGCGCGAGGCGATGACCCCAGTGCAGTGCCCCCGACTTGTGGAAACATAACCGCCCGGGTTTTCGGTTAAATCTCCACGACCAGTAGCAATCCACAAGGACCATGCCAAAACACGAAATATAAAACCAATAAAATTATGAAATTTCGAATTTACCGAAAATTAGGACAAAAAAATTAGGACCTCATAAAAATCAAACGTAACAATATACTATGTGATTAGGACTGTAAACAAAATCTATATTATGAAATGCATAGTAAGGTGGCGCAATGACAATATGTTGGATTCACATTCGGGAAGACCCGGTCTTGATTCCCTGGTCTGGCCATCGTGATTTCTGTTTTCCATGGTTTCTGGAAATCTCTCCAGGTGATTGCTGGAATGATTCCTTAACAGAGACAATGGCCAACTCCTCTCCCAGCTCTTGTCATTGTATCAAGTTGTGTGTCACTGTCCTAATGACCTCACTGTCGATGAGACTTAAAGTCCACTTTCTTTACCTTGCCTTAAATTGTTAAAAATTTCAAATGGCGAATTAGTTACTACCACATATGAATCTTGTACAATCAGATAGTCTGGAAATTTTTAGATAATAGTTAGGGAAAACCTGGAAAAGCCAGGGAAAGTAAGATGAGTAATAATTGTGCAGGATAAGAGGGGACTAACTACAGTGCTATGTTGCCACATTGAGCATCTAAAATGTTATTGTGCAACATTTAGCCACTCGTGTCTTCGTCTTGAATTAATCTCAGGATACGTGTGGCGTGCTTGTTAAACATTTGTTTGTGGACATAATATGTACACAGGAGGTTCGCATAAATCACTGAAAAACTCAGGCAGGTGATTCCTTGTGAAAAATAAAGCAGGTAATATACAAGGCACTTTGTATGTAACTTTCATATTAAGGAAGTAACAGGACATTGAAAGTCAGATTTGAAAACTTTAATTTTCCAAAAACCGAAAACTGATCAATGTAAACTGACAATACTCAGAATTCATATTAATGCGGCTGACAAACTAACAAGAAATTCCATTGGATACCTTGTATCCTTACAAAAATATAAGTGGAGACCACCCTTAAATTTATTACAACTTTTTTTTAACGTCAGGATAAGCTAACATTTTAAATTTAAATATTACCTAATATAACTTTAGTAATGAAAAATATCGTCTTGTAGTGACTGTCTTAGGTCGTATAGTTTGTGTGGAAAATGCATGTGAAGATATGACGTAGTGATAATAAGCCTAACATGTAGTCAATACTGCTTACATGAGTGTTTCTTACATCCTGCCATGCTGCAAAGACATTGTGGGACATTTCACTGTAAATACAGTGCTGACTTTGTTTCAGGGGATTTCACCAACTGTGGTAGGAAAATTAGGAATAAAACTTAAAAAATAATAAATATGAAATGCTTAAGAATTTTTATTTTCCCATGCGCCGGTTACAGTTAGCTGCTTAAACTATTAGCACACCAATTGCTATGTGCAAGAGCAGCTAGTCTCGTGTTGTCAGCCACTATATATGCTTTGTTACGCAGTGTGCTAGATGCGCGAGGTAAGTGGTGGTAAGCGGGCAGTGCTGACGAGAGCGGCAAGGAAGCGATACAGTGTCCAATTTGCCCGCGCCTGGCAGCCTGGGTGGTGGCTGTACTTCATTGCTCACCGCACACTTCCATAGAAAAATTTTTTGACATCTCCTACAGCTCCCGCTTCCCTCCTGTGTTGCTTGCCCTCAAACCACTTCCATGTAGAACATTTGTATTGAATTACATTGTCTTGTTTACTCACTTGCCGCCTGGCCACTTCAACCCCCGAGCACGTAGGACACGACCTTCAAGTGCATGTACTGCATGCAGTTGTACACAATTCTGTGGCCTGCAGCATAATTTCTCATAAAATTAAAGACTAGTGATCCTTCTAAACTGAGGTGACTTTGCAAAGTTCTTAGTTTGATTAACAAAATAAAAATTGCACATTTATTAAAAAGCAACATGTCTGTTGAAGAAGTAGGCCGCATATATGGAAGAAACAAGTGTAGCATTAGTATGTTATGAAATAAAGCACGAGACATAAGATCAAATGTTAATATTGCACCGAAAATGGAAAAAGAAATTGTGCTAAGTAAATTTTAGTTAAACAGTGGTACCATTTTAAAAGGAAAACTGTGAAAACTTTTTCATTATCCATGTTTGCTGTGGTCGTTAACACAAATAAAAAAAAAATAGTGGCAAATCTTCTTCAGTGTAAATCAGTGATGCCATGTTAAAAATAAAACTGCCAACATCTCTTATTACATTACGATCCAAATATGTTAAGTTTAAATGATCCTTTGTCTTTTCTGTAATTTATATGCACATCATACAAGTTAGAAGTGTTTACAGACAATTGCAATATATTCACATCTACATAGTCATAGTAGTGCTTGTTCTACTGTTCTCTATATTTTTCGTTGACAAAGATAAAGTAAGCAATACACACGAGAAATAGTGTTATCAAATGTCATTATATCTACGCTTGTGGAGACACTCCCTCTCCGCCCAGCGTACATCCTTGGCAGTGAAGGCAAGGGTGGAGAGCAAGATAGCATGGTGCATCATGCCGTGCTGTGTTGCAACATCAGCGGTTGTCTACTACCTGGCTTGCCACACGCTTCTGTCAAATCGCTGCAAACCACAGTGCCACTGCTGTTGTATCAAACATGCACTGCAATTCACACATTTATTATAATTTTTACGATATTTAAATATTATGGGGCACTTAATGAAAGTATTTATGATCTGTACCCTCAGAAATGTATAGTATTTTTTGAGGTTGGGGGTTTAAAAAATAATTCAAAAAATTGCATAAGGTGATTTATGTAGGTTATTAAGGTGTATTGAATATACACAGTTTGCACACATCCGCAGATTTCCTGGAACGAAATGCCAACCATAAGACAGGCCAACTACATAATGTGTGGCATCTTAAGTAGCCCACATAACCATAAACAAAATATGCACCCTGGCTGAATTTGTGTGTTTGAAACAAATTATAAGTGTGCAGTGAAAAAAATGGGACTGTTTTATTATGTACGTTTAATTGCTCAATAAAGCACCAGCATTACACTAAACATTTGCATATCTGTGTCAGCATTAATGTACCCATACAATAATGGATGTGTGAGGGGTAGTCACTGCTTGCGATATGTATTAACATTTACATTAAAATGTGTAGTTTAACATTTTCTGTTAACTCTTCCAGCATCAAACACACATCATTAAAATAAATTTATTTAAGGTATAATTTTAGCATGAAATATCACTTAATAATTAGCTAGTGTTCATATTAGATAGGAAATAAAAATTTTTAATACAATGAACAGTTACAATATTTTTTATTACACAGAGCTGCACTGCTTGTGTGACACTGATGTGGCGCTGTTTTCACTTGATTGAGTGATACCTGACATATAGGAAATCAAATTATAGATCAGATAGATACAACACTAAGGTTGAGGGACAAGGATGGTGAGGAATAGGTGTCTGTGTATCACTACTTACATAAAATCGCATAGCTGATATGAGATTATAATGTAACTGCATTTGGTACCTCACATTTCACTATAATTTTACAGTAGGGCTATGCCAGTATGGGTCCCGATAAATAGAAACCATCTGATATAATATCTTAAATATGCACACTTCATGTTTCAATTCCCAGTATTTAGCCCTGAGCCTGCACCTGAGTAGCTAAGAAGGTGCCGTATTCAACCATAGTAGGCCTAGTGTGCTGCTTGTTTCATTAAAATAATCACCGTTTTAGAATAATTTTCACTAACGTATCTAACAGGCTGTGGTAATTTTTCAAGCAAAATTATACACATTAAGCGCTGGTGTTTACAAACCATTTAGCCACTTGCAACCATTTGCAATTTTTAAATTTTGCTTGTGTCTATTCAAGCCTGCAGTGTGGAAATAACCAAACAACATTTAATGAGCTTTATCCAATACAATATTTAATTATTATTATAGTATTAAATATTATTGATACAGTTAACTCCCGATTAATAGTGTTAATTAGGACCAAGGAAAGCATGCATAAGAGAATTGATCAAGTTTTACTGCTAATGGAACAGTGATTTTGACACCCAAATTCATGATATAACAGTACTGTTTAGCTGCAATGAGTATTTGTAGAACCAAAGGGCTGTATGACACACATAAGATGTAAAGAATAGACTACTGTAAACAAATTTGTGCCAATGTGATGCTTTTAAAAATTAGCTGTCCAACTCAGCATATGTATGACAACATTGTGGTGCACAAGCCGAGTGAGCTTGTCTGCTGCAGAGCTCTCACACACGTACACATTCATGTGTGCTGTCAGCCACGCATAG
The DNA here is from genome assembly GCA_003012365.1 of Medauroidea extradentata. NCBI lineage: Eukaryota > Metazoa > Arthropoda > Insecta > Phasmatodea > Phasmatidae > Medauroidea > Medauroidea extradentata. The sequence continues at coordinate 5,952 of PNEQ01075357.1, forward strand.
ATAAGGTGGCAGTCATGTCATGTGCGGAGAGAGGAGCATATCCACTGTTTCGTGGAATGCAATGCTGCGCAGTAAAGACAGTAATGGGATTATAAACAAGGCAGTCCCGATTAACATATCACAACCTTTATTTAATATTAATCATTGTATTACAAATGCAGAACATAACACGGACTTAATGTCAAAACAAGGAAAAAACACGTTAAAGAACGTGTGGTGTATTCATTTCAAAGGTCGTGATGATCACAAATTTGAATTTAAAAAAATCATAAGGACTCACATGTATCAACAAATGTAGATTGCTTTTGCATTCAGCCATAATAAACTTGGTTGAAATGTCTGATATATGTACATCTATACATCTTTAATTTACAGAAGGAAAAGAAACACATTGTGTTTACAGGAGTACCGTATTTGCTGGCTTATAATGCGAGAATTTTATGCTAATTTTAGTGGTCTCTTAATCGCCATTGGCATTATACGTGTTCTATTATTTAAGTACAAAAACATATTGCTTTTGTGCTAGACAGTTCGGTATTACCGTTACTGTTGTGTGTTAACTCCTCCGCTGTGACATTCGACTATAGTCGAATATAGAAAATATTTCTAAACTGCGACATGCAACTTTAGTTGAACATCAAATTAAATGACTCTGTAAACCATAGATACATTGTATTCTCGCTTAAAAATAACCAAAAATAAACTATTTACAAAAAAAAAAGATTTTTTAGTAATTTTATTACACTATCTTGGCATAATTAAAATTATTTTATTCCGAAGGAAAACAGTTAATATGGTTCAAGGCTGCTTCCCATGGCGAGGGGGCGGTAGTGTAAATAAAGGATAGGCAAAGCTAGCTGTGTGGTTTTTTTTTTTTTTTGCAATGTGTGGAGCTGTATCCAGTGTACTTCTTGGGTGCCTGGATATCTAACTCTAAGAAACATACCATGATATGTAACTGTGCGCTAGTAAGTCTAGGTAGCAGCTGGTTTGCAAAGCTTGTTAGTGCTGGCAACAGCACTTGGACGAGTGCGACCAATCAATAACTGTCTCACAGCAACAGCAGAGAGCCTTGACCTTGAAGCTTTCCTATTGCCTCCTCCTCCCCTCTGCACCCGCCCTTCCTGTCTTTCTTGTGCATTTACTCGCATCCTGTCCACTCAACCGCTACACTATCTAGCATTGCACGAGTGCTGTAAACACAATTGTCGAACCTTTACAGTTTATACTGCAGTACAATATATTTTTTTCTGTTTTGGGAGGTTGAAAATTGCCCTTCACATTATGCCGGCAAATACGGCAACATTTATACATACTGCACATTAAAAAAGATACAAAAATTAAACTGCACCTTTGTTGAAAAAGTCTTAAAAACCTTTTTTACACCAGAATTGATGTTTTACTTATAGCCCATCTTATTTTTCTTAACGTGAAAATGTCACACACAGTCGAAACTCTGTTGTGTGGCATATTGCAGCAGTTTCTCAATGAGTGCTTTTGCCTGGATGTGTGTTACTGAAGCTTCATATTCGTCTTCAGCTTCATCAGATTCATTTGCTTCTTCCCCTTCAGCACACAATTTTCTAATAATTGCTTCTTTATTTAAGTGTTGGAAACCTTGTTCATGATCATCTGATCTGAGCGGCTCACTAATGTTGCATTCATCAATGTCTTCGAAGCCGACAACATTTTTCACCATGCTTGGTATGTTGTAGTGTTAAATTCTTCCTCTTCAAAACCTTTGAAATCACTCTGCAGTGGCAGGGGGAGAATTTTTTTCAAGTATTTTGAAGTGTGCAAATCTTCACTGTATCCCAGGTTTTGTGGATGCCGTGAATAGCATCAAGATCATTGTTTTCCAGAAAAGTAGCACTTTAGTTGCTTCATCAACCAACTGCCTCAATATGTAAGCTCTGTAATGTGCTTTAAAGATGCAATCATTATTTGATCAAATAGTTTTATTAGGGACTTGATGAATGGCGAAAAATATTTAACAACAATCTTGCTATCATTTGATTGACTTAATTTTGTTGCTTCTAGGTGACAAGGGTCACAGTAAGAACTGTTCGACAGGAACCTTGCACGCTAGTTCAGAGCTTGGCTCGTTGAGGCGACGGGCATTTGATGCGCGCTTCAAGGTCGACCTTACAGCTTTGTTGCTTTTGAGCTTCTCACGCGCGAGTAGGAGGCGCCTGTAAGAAAAATTTAACTAATAGAAAAGTTAAGAGGCCAGTGTTTCTTAGCATAGTTGTGTGCTTATTATGTTGTCAAGAAACAACTGCATTTTCACACGAGGCAGTGTATGTTCAACAACGCTTGTGTGGTGTAAATGTGCCGGGAGTAGAGATAAAATCTGCTGCGGACAAACTAGTGCAACACGAGCCTTTCTCACACTCAGAATTTCCATCTCTTTTCTCCTTCAGAAAGTCTCAAGAACGGTGGCTAGATTATTATCTCACAGACACGGTATGTGATACTGCGTCGGGATGCAAGCAGCTGTAGTTTAGCTGGAAATTTTTTAATTTTTTAATAATATATGTAGTAAATAAATACTTTACTGTGAAATACAAAACAGTAGTTCAAGTTCACTTGTCACCACGCAACATAACATGAAACCAATTTGATAGTAAACCTCTTTCTTCTTCTGTCCCTCTGCTTATCATACCTCTGACGTACCATATTATGACAATGATTGGGTACAACGTTTATGGGGAAATGGTACAGGTGATTATGGCATGACAGATTATCCATTATGTTATAAGATACCACGTGATAATCATGGTATACACAATTATTATACACAAATTCAGGTTATATAGGCAAGTAGCATCCCCAGGACACTATGATTTACGTAGTCACATAACAAACTTAACGTGGACGGATGCTAAAGAGCAGTCATTTATGTATTCTTATAAATACAGCAATGGTTTAGTAAAGGTTCCACCTTCTAATGCATCGTGCATGTTAGGGACAAAAGGTCATATTGGTTTTTGTAGTTGGGCAGCTAACACACATCATTCTCAAATTGCAAATAATCATTACATTGCTGGTATTCGAATAGCCGGCATACAAATGCCGTGATATCCAGCTATAGGTCCAGGTGGTGCATTTTAAATGATTTGCCATATGGCGAAATCATAGAGAAAGCACATGATTTTACTTACTTAGCTGGTACTCGTGATACGTACAATCAACAACCTAGTTTGCATTTAGTTATAATGCCAGTTCGTTGTAATAAACCAAGAGCCCCAAATGATTTTGTGAATTGTTCTGTATATGTTAAAGTATCGACGAAATGTTGGATAAAAGAAAATATGGATTCGACAACTACATTAAAACATTTGAGTCCACATACTACGCATTATTATGGTGATCCCAGTACAACAAATAATCTCAACAAGTACTATCATAATTTTCAAGAAGAAAATGTTTATTGGCTAGGTACAGGAACAGCTCCTGTGGCAGTTCAGGCTCGTGTGGCTGATGCAGGTCCTACAGTGATAGAGCAGGATTTATCTTCAGATACACCAGCTTCAATGTTAACTAAAGTTCAAGACTTGCAAACTAGTATTGATGATATTCATAATACTATTGTAAATGTACAGAGTACTATGTGTACTACTTCTGTTAGTGCAACTGAATTGGGAAATATACGTTCACATATACATGGTATTGAAAGTAATATTGAAAAACTTCAGACTGGTTTAAGTAGGAAAGTGAATAAACCAAAAGGGAAACATGAATAAAAATTGTGTATATATTTTTTGTATATTTATTAGTGGTGTATAGTTGGAAGTTGCGAACTGTAGATACATTGTCAATATTTATGTTTGTACTTAATCACTAAACTTTTTATAAACATAAAATGTGTTAAATTTCTTAAAACCTTTGATTTTTTCCCATGTTTTCCATCTGTAACGTATCATGCATGCATCCCATTGTTTGCCTTAAAACTATTCTTTATTACTTAATACAATAAATGGAGTATGTAGTTTTATATAATCACCAAAATTTTTTTGTGCAATATTAATTTTATCACCACTGAATAAACATGACAATATATCTCTACCAGGTTCATAAAAATTTGGATAGTTGATTATTCCTAATCGAACAATCAATAAGGTTTTGGAAACCAAATCTCTCAGATCTATTATTATGTGAACAATAAACTATATTAATCATAGCATCACTTATCATTGTGAAGAATGCACCTGGTGGGCTAACAATTTCAATAACATTCTTTTTATCATTATGTTTAGAAAGTACATTAAACAATGTATTAATAAATTCTGTTATGCTTTCCATATTATTATCAAATTGAAACAATAACAAGTCTAACACCCACTGTTGGGTTTCTTCGATTAACATAAAGTATTGTTCAAAATGTATCTGTAACAGAGATAAAAGGTTTTGTAAGGCACAATGTTAGTATTATTACCATGAACTAAATTTTCTAATTCACCAAATGTCAAATTATTTATAATACATTTTGCATTATTTAAAGCCTGTTGAAACACTTTGCTATCAAGATTACCTAACTTAGGATTCATTACCTTGAAACTTGTTTTAGTTACCAATTGTAATGGTGAACATAACAAATGTAAAATGATTTGAGCTACATTCACAGGAGTAACATTAGTCTGAATAAGTCAAAAATTTGTGATCTTCGATCACATGACCCAGGTGTGTTGACGTCTCTTCATCTCTTGGGATAAAGCTCTGCATAACTGTAGAAACACACGGTCCACTTCTGTCACCGGATGTGATGGGTTGACACAGAAGTTGTAGGTCATCATCACTGTTTTCCACAGGTCCTTCTTGTTGGAAGTTACAACCTTGGTCATCGGTGCTACCTGAAGGGATGCGTAGAATTCTGCTTCCGGATCCAAAGGGTAGTTGTAGGTAAATGTACCCATACAATTTTTTTGTTGAAATACGGGAATAAATTCCAGAAGTAGATGTCGTCAATCTCGAAGTTATTCCGGATATATCTGGGTTATCGCTTTGTAGTATTGATGCCTTGGAGAAGTTGACATCGGCATCTGTTGTTGTTGAACGAATAGTCTTGGACGACGTGGATGTGTGACTCATTCTCGTCGATACAGCTGGTAAAGACATCGCCATGTGTGTGGTGGTATACGAGACTGGATCCATCATGTCTAGATTCTTGTCGTTGCAGCAGTTGTCCACAGATTCAACGAACGTCTGTGGAGGTACAACAGGGGATGATATTGTGAAGGATCTTTGGTCTTGTAATGTTGCGTTAAATTCCAACCATGTCATTTAAGGTAAATCTATGTTTTGTATCTGTTGAATTGCACCCAGAATTTTTGAGAGTTCTAGATGAGACTGAATTCCATTTTCTGAAGATTGTTGGCCAGCAAAGTAAGTGTTTGCAAAGGAGAGAAATTTTGAAGACTCCATATAGGGGAAATAATATGGAAGAATGAAACGATGTATTCTTTTATACTATTGGAAGTTTGAGCTGAAGTGCTAGCTCTTTTTAACGTATTCTGAATTGTTTGTTGTTTCTTGCGTTTAGGAATGTATGTGGATTCTTCCTCCGTGTGCTCCGACGGCGTAACATCTATTATGATGTCTTCTGTCGAAGGAGATGGTGGATTAATGTCATTTACGCCCACCATGTAAATGCAGGTGCACCCTTTCTATAACATAGCAGGAGCACAACATGTGTTAGTTATATAATTTTTTAACTATTGACTGTTGTAAAAACTGCAGGAGATACGTCCAACAAACAAGCATGCATTACATCATCGTCCACACATATATATAGAATGATATCCTTTGTTCAAGAATGTCAACTTTACTTCAGTATTTTCTATACTCCAGATTCGTTCTAATGCCGTAGGTGTTATTATTTGTTCTCTTGCTACCAGGTATGCATTACAGTCTTGTAATACTGGACACATTAAAAGGTCTACATATTGGTTCATGGCGGGAACACAGTAATAACCTGTACTTATTATTTCCTATTTGCCAGGTTCTGTGATATAGTGTCTGTTAGCTTTAAAGCAAAAACTAGTGGAATAGCCGTCTCTGTATTTGTTACAGTCTGGATGTTTGGCCAATATTTTATAAGTATGAATATTAGCTTCAGTACGAAAGTGTGTTTTTGCAGTATCAAAATGCAAAGGTTGTGTAATGAATCTTGAATGCTGATGTATAAGGTGTGAAGACAGAGAAGGCATTTTACCAATGACGATGTAAGTATGGTTAGCTTGTTCCAACTATCCACCTTTTCAGTTCCTCGGCAAGGCATGACCTGACTCTTGGCATCGTCGTCAGGCCTCTCCAACCTTGGTTTTCTCAATGAACGGACAAAGGCACATGCTTATCTTTCTACTCGCGTGTCATCAAAAACCTTCACCCTTACCCAATTCCAGCAATTTGACAATGAACACGCTGCGTTGCCACACGTATCACACTGTTATATATCTATTAATTTATTTTTTGTGTATTCATTTTGTGTTATCTAAAGACTAAATTATAAGAAGTGCTAAAATTTTGCTAGTTTGTTTTGGAATTGTGCACTTGACAACCCTGTGATGAATTGAATCCAACATCGTTTCAGGTCATTGTTAACTAACTGCTGCCCCGTTTAAATTTCTTCCATTTTTTCCTTTTGAGAACAATGTATGTCACACATACGAGTTCAAGCCTTCATCTTGTCTGTGGCAGGTATGCTCTTTGGAAAATATGCTGAGTCTATCTCAAGGAGATTGCATAGTTGCCAACATGTGCGATTCTTCCGTACAATGTAAGATTTTGTACCGTATTGTATGAGTTATATAAATGATTAGATGATTTTGAAGCTTATTCTAATTTTTGTCCATTTGGTCAGTTCTTAACTAGAAATCTGGTACTGTGATAGCATAGTTTTGGTATTGAACATGTGTTATGTAGATCATTCTCAACTGTCATACAATGTCATAGATAATAAAGAAAACTCTTAATACTTTAATGTCGGGAACTAGCGTTTTTCATTTTTAGCCATTCTGCCACATTTTTCACTACAGAGTATCATATTAATCACGCATTGTACAAACGTAACCTGAACTTTGCCGAACATACCTGGTCGATGGTAGTTGCTTGTCTGGCTAAATGGCCGCTGTGACTCGTGCAAAACAGTTCATAAAACAGTTTTAGTTTGAAATGTCTTTCCAGTAATGGTTTCCATGTAAGCATTGCTCAAAAACATACAGCAAACCATGCAAAGTGAAAGAAACCATAGTTAAGATCTTATTTTTCCTGCAAATATGAAAATACACATTGTTAGTAGTTGGGTGGTGTGTCTGTAAACATGGTTTTTGGCAAGCTTAAATTTATCATTTTGCTATTGTGGTGGGGATATTTCAGTGCAGGTGCTTGCTGTATCAACTGCTGCGTATTTAATGGTCATAAAACGTTGTAATATAACAACTTTTATATTTGGGAAATACATCATTGCGGTTTTTACGGTGGCTTTTCTATATAGTCCCCAAACAATGCAGATGTTCAGAACTGTTAGGAAATTAAAAGTATAGGGTATTAATATTGTATAAGATATTAAATACTCTCACATCTGCATGTTCAACGATGTACTATTTATTTCTCAATTCCATAGTACAGTGAACCCTCGATAACTCAGACTAAAAGGGGAAAGAAGTTGTCTGCAGTACAATTTGTCAGTGTTATCAAGCTGGCGTTTTGGGAGGAGGGGTAATCAGTCATTAATCACAAAAAAATGCTAAGAAATCTGTACGCTGTCATTTCTACATTCAAAAGAGGGGGCAATAAATACTGTTTTATAAGTAATTATTGTATCAAGCGGGAATGGAGGGTTGTGGGGAAATTTTCACTGTAACGTGGAGGCCCATAAAAGAATGTGAGGGAAAGCAGATTTCTGTTTTATGCTACATGGGGCTGATAATTTTTTATATCCATGCTAGAAGCTGGCACAGAGGCACTCTTTTATGACATAAAAGTTCTCACCAGGGTAAAATTTCATTTTCATATTTTGCATAGCAATTTGCTACGTAAATTATTTTTTGTGTACCAGTTTAAGAAATTTGTATAGCATTATTTTTGAAGTCTAATTTGAAAGAGTTTTTAGTCATGGAAAAACCAGTAACGATAAATTAATTACAGAACAAACTTTTCCTTTTACAGTGTTATGATTTCTTAAGAACCATATATAAGTATTTTATTATTCACTGTAGGCATAATATATTAAAATCTTTAAAATATATGTACAGTTAGATAATATGAATTAGAAGCTTCCAAAGTCCTTTTGAGAAAGGCCTGAATCTGGTAGTGTTTCTGTTACTTCATTTTCAGCAACTGTCTTCAATTTCTTCGATGGTCCTGGCTGAGGGCCGTAAGGTTCAGTATCATGATGGCAACATTTTTTTAAAAGAATAATATTTCAGTGGCGTTGGCAGTTTCAGCTTTCCACTTTTTGAAAGAGCTCACTCTTAACACCCACATTACTTTCAGCCATTTTATTGCACAACCTCGGCTAAACCCCCACATTAAAATTTAATGTAAAATATATGTAATAATTTAAGCCTTTATGAAGTGCAAACTACTAATTATCTGTCTAAACCCGCAATGCAAGTACTAAATCGTGAATACACCAGCAAGCTTGGGTAAGTACTTAATTGCAGTTCTGTATTTTCTCATGGTGGATTCACAATAGTGGGCAAACGCGGTGCGAAGTACGCGAATAATTTCTAGCCAATCAGAAGTTAGAATTTTGTGACAGAACATAAATTTGCTCGCACAGCAGAATTTCGAAATATAAAACATGTCTAATTTATTTGTGCCGCGAGCGCAGCGATTTCTCACATAACATCGCGTTGCGTTCGCCGCACTATTGTGAATTCAGCGTTTGTCACAGTTTGTTTACATATATGCATGTATTTACATGTACCTAAACTGTTTCAAGCATTATTTGTACTGAGTAAATACGAACAAACTGATACGAACAAACTGATACGAACGTTTTCATATTTTATTGGTGCGGATGCGCACACTGTTACCATTTCAGAAATCAACTTGGAACAGGTAGAGTAAAATTCCAAGAAGTGTTTATAAAATAATACAAATTAATTTTACTTGCACCCTGAAACTGAACCATGTTAATTCCTTGCATGCATTTTATTACAGCGTGGCTGACCTGTAGTGGTCTAGAGAATTTCGTTAGGTAACCTTTAAAACTCGGCTGTTTTCATACTCCAACTGCAGCATGTGCATCTTTAGGCCGAGTCGAGAAAAGATTGATACGTATTGATTTACTCAAGTCGAACATATTATTTTCGACTCGTTGCAGGCAAATTATGTCTATGTTTAATTTTTTGTTGTGTGTTGACAAAGGAAGTGCACTTATGCTTGTAAATCAAAGTGATGTAATAACAGTTACAAATATTCAAACCATAGTGGTGTATAAATCAAAATAGTGTTTTGAGCATCATAAATTCCACTAAGAAAACCGTATAGCATTTTGCGATGCAAAATCATATTCGTATTGCAGGTGTCGGTCGAATGTATCGCAAAATGTGATGCGATACCGCTAAAAATATACGCTGGTTCTCACCCCCTTCACGTAGGGCTGGCGACAGTTAATGTGCGTGCACCTGTGTGTGAGGAGCGAGAGAAAACAATACAGTAAAACCTCGTTAATTCGAAGTGCTCAGGACCGAAATTTTGTACTTCGAATTACATAACTTCAAATTATCGAATTTCAATTTTTTATTTTTTTTTTTTTTTAAAGGTACAAAGTCGGTGTTTCTGCACCCATATTTACGGCACTCTTCAAGAACTATTAAGCATTCAAATTGAAAAAGGGAATAGTAGTATGAAATAATTGGACCAAAAAAGTTTGTTGCATTTTTCTTGGTCGTTATACGCTGCGTTTTTCTTGGCGAGCACTGTACTGCAAGTAGCGCGCATGGCGCATCACGTCTACTAGGCTGTCGGCAACTCTGCGCTTCCCCATCCCTGTTCCAGCGCTCGATGTCTGCCACGCATTGCCTTTGCCACAGCATGTGATTGTTATTACTGCCGTATTTGCCGGCATATACGACGATCCCGCACAAATGACGAGTCATTGTTTCGAAGGTACAAAATCTTGAAAATTATTTAATTATTAATGTTGAAATTCCCGGCAGAAAAATATTTTTTTCCTTTGCCAGAAACACAAATATTTTGTTTAAATATTTATAACGCATTTATTACAGTTTTATAAATATCATAGGAGACACAGAAACCAATAACATGGGCACTACTGCCGTCCGGACGCCTAAGAGTCAAGGAAATGCACAGGGACGGTAACACGTGGCCGGCGACATCATCAGTTCCCGGCCGCACGCCAAATGCTGCAGCAGCTTTTGCAAAGTCATCGCATTCCTGTACGCTGTTGTCATAGATAAGTAATGGGGGCTGTTGTCACCAACCAGCCAACACGAGACACATGAATGTGTGGTACGGGACTTAGATCCTCGTTTTCTCCACCCGGAAGTTTTGTGCTGGCGAGACCAGAGATTAGGATGAAACAAATCACTGCACGCAGTATCTAGAGCCTCGTTTTCTCCGCTCGAGAGTTTCGTGCTGGCGAGTCAAAGGATCTAGGTACCCAGTACCTAGATCCTCGTTTTGTCCGCCCGAGAGCAATGTGCTGGCGAGACAAAGCTGGCGAGACAAAGGATCTCGGCACGCGCTCCAGATGTTTCGATCGCTAAACGGCTAACTGCGATGCGAGGTAAAAAAATGGGGCAGGGGCACTTGTAAAACAAAAGTAATCTTATACGTCGGCAAATACTGTAATTTATAAATGCATGGGTTTTATCTCTAAGAGGCGGGAGAATTTTACAGACATCTTGAAGAATTTTTAGCTCAAAACGGTAAGTTTTACCACCCTACATCTCAGAAAAAAAAAATGTAAATATTTCACGCTGAGTCATTTTTACAAGTGCAATGTGATTTTCCAGTAGCTTTTCCAAGGAATACGAGACGTTTTGCTAGTGGAATTATTTCATAAACAATGTAACACACCCAAAATAGTAATTATGACACCCTCCTCCCGAATGAAAATTTGTAAACATGGTCGTCGAGTCATTTTCGCAAGCGCAAAGTTATTTTTCAATTAGTTTTTCCAAGGAAAAAATCAAGTGCCGTGTTAGTTAAATATTATTTTTAAGGATAAGATGTTGAGTGATACACGGCGACAGGCAATGCAGCCAGCCAGACGGTTGTATGGCACCAGTGCAGTGCACAAAATGTGGCAACGTAGCACGGGAGGCAGCAGACACTGCGACCTTGTCTGCTATCTGTTCTTTCCTCCCATGAGTTGCCAGTTACACGATACCAGCCGAACACAAACGTGCTTTTTTTGCCTGTCATTCTGCTGGCCGATTTCTCCTAGAAGCTGCATTGTTGACTGGTGACTCACGCCTGAAAGTGGGAAGAGGGATGGAGGTAGAAGAGAACAAGGACTATACTCCATCCACTCTAAGGTTGCAGCAGAAATAAAAATTGCTAACAAAGTAAATCAAAGCAATTGAATTATGTCTTCACTCCAAACAGTGTGATTGTGCCGTTACAAACTTAACTTGTATTTTCTAATAATTCAAATGAAATTTATGCTATGAAAAAATTTTATTGTCATTCACTTGACTGTATTAGCTGCAACCTTAGAATGGATAGGGTATAGGAGGCACTTGCAGGGTGACGCAACTCTGGCATCTGCTTGGAATGTGGCTAGTTTGTTGGAGGGGGGGGGGG
>PNEQ01075358.1:0-17736 GCA_003012365.1 Medauroidea extradentata
GACCGTAGACGTTGTGCAAGTAGTTCAAAGAACTCCCAACAGATAGCAGATCAATATAAAAAAGAAACTAGACGGAATGTGAACAAAATCGACTTCAGCACTAACGGCAAATGTGTAAATCGACTTTTGTCGATCACAGCACCTAATACAAACAATACATCAGTCGACTAAAGTCGATCACAGCACTGAAAGAGTTAAGGTCCGACTCCAAGAATATTATCCCATTTTCTTGGCGAAATGAATTTGACTCATTTTAATTTTAATCCCATTTATATGAAAATATTAAATTTGGGGTTGGTTTTAAAATTGATTTTAAATTCACAAAATAAATGTATTCCATTGTTTCGAAGGTTTTCTTTAGACCCCGAAATTGTCATGATGAAATAGTTATTGCATAAAACACACTATCTATTTGTTAAACTTTGTCCATTTTAGCAATTTGGTGCTAGATTGTGGATGAAAATTGTACTGGTGACTGTACAAAATGTTACTGGAAATAATTATGCAATGTTTCACAGATATTTAAATTGTGTAGTTACTAAAGAATGTACAAGGAGTGATGTAAACTGTATTTCCTCTATGCTGTTTGAATACCAGGAAGACTCTGGTGGCTTTTATTTTTCTTGTACAGTGTGTATTTATATAAACTTACTTGTTCACAAAACTACATAGCTCTTTTCTTAGTGGTGGTCTACACTTACTGACTGGATAATCACAAACAGGTAAGCACTGATAGGAATGCACCAAAAGTGTTGCAAGTGGAATCTGATGGCACCATTAATCATAACCAGAAATTTATTTTCTGACCTTGGAAAACATTTAACTAAAATTTAAAATCTACATGAGTGACATTGGTAACCATGCTAAATCAGGCACAGACAAAATTATGCTATTACTTAGCATCACTGGGCCAGACAATGGGGTAAAATGTTGATCTATACAACACACTTAACATTACAAGCAGAAACAAAAAAAAACTACGACATGGTAATAAATACATATGAAGCACACACAACATCAAAAAAAAAAAAAGTATACAAAATACATATCTTCAACCACCAATTTCAAGAAGATTGTGAGTCCATTGACCACTTTATCACTAACCTTACGAAACCTACTAAGTTGTGTGGTTTTGGTGAATTATAAGAACTTGATAAGAAATATAATACTGGGGATTCATAGTATATTTCTAATGGAGAGTTCACTAAGATTAGATAACTCAACACTGCAGCAGGTAAAAGCATACTGTCAGATGTCACAAAGAAGCAGATATCAGGTAGCACAGATACAAGAAGGTAGAAGAAAAAACAACCCAAGTACAAATATAACTGAAGAAAGCACAACAATTGTTGATATAGTGTAACAAGGTTAAATCAACTCTAAATAGGACCTCAGAGCTACAGATCAAGACAGTTGGTAAGAGCACGAAAACAAAGGTATCTAAAAGTGAACAAAGCAAGCCACAAGCACATACAACCATTATTATTGTGGAGGAGAACACCTCAGAATGTGTCTTATGGAAGAAATGTCAGTAACAAAATCACTTTGCAGTGGTTTGTCAAAGTAATAAATAGATACATGTGGTAAAAACAAATTAATAAAGTACTGAAGAGTACATTGTGCAACAAGTGGAGACAACAAAAAATAAAAATGACAAAATAATAGTACCAAAACAGCTGGGTATAAATAAAACAACTTCAAATTGGACAGTGATTCAGTTGTCAACAACATACCAAGATATGTTGTACACAAAAAGCAGCCTAAGGTAGGTCTGAAGCCAACAACTATCACATTAGTGAAGCCAACAACTATCACATTAGTGAAGCCAACAACTATCACATTAGAAGCAACTGGTGGAGTATGTTCAAACCAGGGGAATTATGTACCTAAAATGCAAGGTAAATTACAAAACTGAACTTTGATGCAGTGAACCTGAAGACAACACCATTATTAGGATTATTTAGGCATTCAGATCTTGAATTAATTTTAATTTAGAAATCAGTCAATCCCCACAGAAGATAGAAGCTACAGCAACAAGTTTGTGAAAAACAATAGAGAAATATTTGAACGACTCGGTAAATCTACAGGTAAATATTCACTCTTAATCAAAAAAAATGGTGTCAAACTAGTGAATGAACGTCAACTGAGCTTTCCAACATCAATGAAACCCAGCTTAAAAAAATTTAAAAAAGCTATGCTAAAAAAGGATATGATACAAATCTATGCTAAAAAGAATATGATACAAAACATTGAAAGACCAAGTATAGAACATTCTAGAAATCATTTTGTAAGAATTGAAACACCAAATTGTGAGTTAAGGATGTGTTTAGATACACAAGATTATATAGTGCAGATATTATATGTTTAGGTGTATAAAACAGATACATTTAGTTTTAAATTTGGCACAATTACCTTCTTTGTGGTCAGAGAATTTATCCCTGTAGAGTCTCCAATTTTCATATGCTGGCATCATAGTTTTTTAGTGCGTGAGTGCCAAAATATGCATTTTATGTCTGTACAGTATAAAAAGGGCATGTCACATTGCCTAAAAGTGTTTCGCATAAATACATTTTACCTACTTCATTTAGCCTCAAGTCATTTTACCTAAAATAATTTGTCCTAAAGTCATTTCACCTAAATTGTTTAGCCTGAAGTTGTTTAGCCTAAAATATGTTTGACAAAAATTCTATTAATTTGCTTAACTTCGAACGAAGCCCTTTTGAATAACCTTTTTGCCTAAAATTGTTTTGCTTAAAAAGTTTTGTGTAAAATTCTAGCCGCTCTTCTAATATTCACAGAAGACATTTTACCTAAAGATGATTTGCCTAAAGTTGTTTTGCTAAATATTTTGTCACCTACATTTTGCCTGAAGTCATTCAGCTCAAAGACATTTTGCCAAGTTGTTAAACCTAAAATATTTTACCTAAAACTGTTTTCCCTAAATTTGTTTTACCTAAAGTTAATTCGCTTAAAAGGTATTTCATCTAAAGTAATTTGGCCTAAAAGATATTTTGCCTAAATTAGTATGCTTTAAATTTGATCCGGTTACTTAAATTGTCAACAAAATAATTTTAACTAAAGTTGTTTAGCCTAAATATTAATTTTTGCCTAAATTCTAGCCTCCTCCTTGACTTGCACAAAAATTGTTTAGCCTAACGTTATTAACCTAAACTCATTTAGTCTAAAGTCGTTTAGCCTAAAATTGTTTTGCCTGAAAGTTAAAATAAGTTATTTATCGAAGAGTGAATTATAAAAACAGTACATACCTACGCAGCTTGTGCTGACCCTACATGAGGATTTCGTAACTATACTTGAAACTGTGGCTGTGATTTCAGATTGTACCACTAGAGTGTGGGATGCACTAAACATCACCTGCACCTTTAAAAGGGGCAGTGTGTACTCTTTCAAATAAATAGAATGTGTATGTATGTGTCCCTGTTTTCGTTACATGATGCAGTTTTAGCTACTATTTTAAATTATTTACAATTAATTAATCTGTTAACTGCTACCAATACAACATATTATTAAAAATTAATTTTAAATATATATTTTTTATGATTCTTCCGACAATCAAGACCTACTGACTTACAAAGTCTCAAAAAACAATATTTCCAATTTCAGATAAGTTATATTCTGGTATCTGATGAAAAAACCGTATTTACTTACAATGATTACAAAAGATATTCTTCAAAATATCAGTGTTCAATGTAACATAACCATACTTCATATTTTTACAAACTGCCACCATGCGCATAACGGTAATAATCGGCCAGCTGTTTTTAATATACGCGTATCAAATGAACGCTGTACTCCATTGCAGCTATGCCCGTTACTGCTGTAATGCCGCCCTGTCCCCCTCCATCCAAAAAAATCTTTTAAACACATTCACCAATTTCAACCAAACTCATTACAATTATAGGGGGCCTGACTTTTGTACCTACTTTTCAAAAACGCTTTGCACTGGCTTTCAAAATGTTGGCCATTTAAACTGTTTGTATGATAGGTATATCTCAGTAACTATTCACCGAATTCTAACCAAATTAGCGCAACGAACATGTAATGTGCATTAAGTTTTGATATTTTTGATCATAAAGTAGGGCTGCCATTTTGAAAGCTAGTACTACCTAATTCACAAAATATTTTATGCTATAACACCGAAAACATTTAAATGAATATTTTAAAATTTTGTAGTGTAGTACTGTTACAACAATTTGTCTAATAGTCATGTTAATTTAAAAGATTAGTTGTTAATTTTCTAAATGGTGGCCACTTCAAATGTTCAGTTGACATGCTGTATCTCAGGAAATAATTAATGGATTCAAATCTAATTGGGTAAGCTAATAACGACCATTATATAAAGAAATATTTATTGTAGGTCCATCAATTTGAAAGATGTAAATTAACAAATATACCTTTTTGCCATATTTCCATAACCACTTAAAATAATCTTGTAAAATTCTACACTTTATTACTCTTATGGTAACCAAACCTGTAACCATGTTTATTTAGTATATTATACATCGACTTCCAAAATGGTGGCCATGTTACACACAATTTTCATTAAATTTAGAAACTTTCATTATAATAAATCCGCCATTTCAAAAGCCAGTATGATTAAGAGTTGTTACATATTTGATGCTACAGTTCAAAAACCACTCAACCAATTCCTGTAAAATTTTATTTTAAATTGGTCTTAAGGCAACCAACATCAAAATTACATTAATATAGTGATTTTTGTTCAGAATTTAAAAATGACGGCAATTTTAAGTATTTTGGATTTAGGGTAATTTCAACTAAATCAACTGATCGATTTAAACTAAATTTGTCACTATGATAGTATATAACCTTAGTAAATTATGAAGCATATAAAATCCACAAATGTCCCTCATTGATATAGACAACACAACCTGTAAAAAAATTCCTGTAAAAACAAATTATTTAAGACAGCAAATGCCTCCAACTATTGCAAACAAAACAAAACCAGGTATTTATAACTTCTCCATAATGCATCTTCTATACACGCCTTCCAGTAATTCATAAAATTTACTTGTGTGTAAATATGACAAAAAACAGGTTTTAAAGGCTAATTGATAACTTCTTGTTTTAGTTTTTGATATATTAAGCCTTTAAGTAATTTTAATTTACAAGTGTATGAAGAATGCTTTAGCTGGTTCTTGAAGTCTTCCAAAGAATGTCTAAACCCGACAAAGAGTAATATTTGGTCAAATCAATGTAATAGTTTTTACAGTAATCCAAAAATTCATTTACTGTATTTAATCAGCTACAAACACATTTCAAACATACTGCCATTGAAATGCTGTTGCAGCAAGAAAATATATGTAACCAACTTAATAGTAATGCCATTTTAAAAATTTCAAATAAAAATGTCTGCTTTTACATCATACTATATGCACAGAAAGTCTAGTGTACCAAACACACACATATTTGAAACTAAATAAGAGTAAAATACATGTACAATATACATAGAAAACAGTACCAATTGAGCATGGCAATTGTTAGACAAATAAATGTTTCGAATAGTAGTCAACTGAGAAAAATTACATAGGCACTAGCCTCACCACACTTGGAATACAGTAGTACAGAAATTAGACATCAGACCATCTTTAAATAAGAATAAAAAATACAGAATCATTTAAAAGGAGACAGCTCTAGTTATTTCAGTTAAATCATACACATGCGCAAATCCATATAGGCCTACTAATGCAATAATTACAATTATGTTATATTGTTCTTGCAAGCTCAAAAAATTTCAGAAGTAGGTCAAACGTACACAAATAAGTAAACTAAAATATGTTTTCTTTTAGTATTCAGTAACACAACATAATGAAAATGCACACATAATCAATGTGGAAGTCTTTCCACTTTTTTTTTTTCCTTTTCTTGTTGCATATAAAAACCACAGCAAAAAAATCAAAACATCAGACTGTCTTGAAATAAACACAGAGAAATACTGAACTGTTTAAAATGAGACATATCCAGTTATTCCAGTTAAATTTTACAAGTACACAAATCCACACAAGCCTACTAATGCAATTTCACAACATTTCAGAAGTATGACAAAATATACACAAATAACTAAGTGTAAAGAGGTTTCCTTATTCCATTTAGTGTTTAGTCTTATTAACATGATGCACACTGCCTACATGTGAAACTCATTCTGCTTTCTTCTTCTTTTTCTAAGAGCCGTTGACTTCTGTACTACAGTTACGTGTGCAGGTTCGTAAATTGTATTCTGAACGGAGAAAATAGGTTTTGCGAATTCTGCCAACATGCAATACATAAAAAATCACTCCAGTTTTGTAATCACTTCCTGCCTCCAAAATGCTTCACTCCTTAATATTTTTTCTGTATGGACTTTCCAGTTTATCTGCCATCACTACAAAGTAGTAGAATTTGGCACCCAGCGCTCCTTGCATTTGATAAAAACAGTGTTGCGTCTCTTTAAGTCTTAAGGTATTGTCGGATGTCACCTCCAAAAATAAGTTCTTTTTCTGTCTAGCATTTTTCATTAAGTCTAATGGCTTTGCAGAAGAAGCACACTTCACATCAAACAGAGCATTTTCCTACATAATCATACCACCAAAAATTTGGAAACAAAATAACCCCGTTCAAAGTTCACAAATACGTCAAACACGTCGACATTTAAACCTATCTGTCTTAAATCACTTAATAGTGATGTATTCATTATGACTGTCGTACTCCAAAGTGAGTGTTACAATATAATGTTTGTACAAAAGTCGCTTGACAAAATTGCAACAATATGTGGAATCTTTCCGCTGGCAAACCACTCAAGAATTACTTGATCTTAAACGACCTTGTCATATATCATGCCATTTTTCACTTTTCCTTTGTGCAACTGTTTGCACAGCTATTCAGTCTCATTATTCTACAGTAACTTGCAAAGTATTCAGCAAAAAACTTGCATTTTTGCTGTAGGGCCTCAGTACCTTCAGGTTCCAAGACATTTGGTCCAAAGATTTCATCTGGAGGAGCTAACACTTTATGCCTTTTGGTATGTTTCTTGCTTGGGTAGTCAAGTCTAGACGCCGTTTGACTGCTTCACGGGGCTGTATTTTACACTTTATCAACATCTTGTGAGTCTGTCCTGGACTTTACCAACCAGGGTCTTGAATGGAGTCAGTTTCCATTAATAACTATGCGAAAGTTGTAGTCCAACGTCGTTAACACCTTTTTTGAAATTGTTCTAGTTACATAAAATTTATCCTATTTCCTGCATTAAATATGGCCAGGAGATTCACATAAAATTCAGTCGAATTTGTCGTTTTATTTGTAATGAGTCGTGGAACTTTTTCTATGAGGTGATTAACTAGATCTTCACACACTAATTTGTGAATGGAAATGCTTCTAAGACTATGACCTATTCCATCGCAGTTGATATTTTATTAGAATCTCAGTTTCTGTGACAAGTGTGTTGCCTTATACTATAGTCAGTTGAGTCACTACTGTTACAAAAACAGCAGTATTTATTCCTAATTGCAAGAAACAATAATTTACCTGCCCTCCCTCTGATTATCACGGCCTGAAACAAAGAAAATTTAAAAACCTTTAAACTTGTAAATAGAAACTACTTTCAAAATGACTCAAAAGTATGTATTAAATTTAACAAAAAAAAATCAATCAAAAATTTTTTGAATAAAGTAAAATTCAGACTCCAAAAATATAAGAAAAAGGAAATAACACTTAAAAAAATTAATAAATTGAGTATAAACATAATTCTTGTCTGGTCGTCAACCAGCAAACTAAGCGCAACCTATGCCTGCACTTTGTGCTGTTGAAATAATCTATAGTCTGTAATGCAGTAAGCCATCATACTTGCACAATCAGATGATAAAGTAATTTTCGTGGCTGATTACATGCTAATGTAACATTCAGGTAGCAGAAAAAAAAACTAGCAGTTAAGTTATATGTTCAAGTATAAGACAAAAATTTGTTGATTTAGTTCATAAATGTTGCTGTTAACTTAACCAAGAGATCACTTTAATCGCCATAGAGTTGGGATTGAGTCTACTCTCACGACAGTAGCTATTGTTTTGTCATATAATCCCTATGATTATAAAATGAAGGTTACGTGAAAAACACAAAAAAAAAATTTCCTGTGTTTAATGCAAGTACTTAACAGCGTATTTCTATTTTTTGCGTAGTGCTCAAAAAGTCAAGCATGCAGTGTTAATTTGTTGCCAAAATTTATGTTTAAAATTAATTTCGTTTCACACATTGAACATAGTGTAGTCAGTCTATTATAGTTGTTTTTCGTGTTACGGATTCAAGTGACAAGAGAAAAATCATTTGCATGCGACTCACACAGGGAAACCCTGATATAGGTTTTAAAAATTTTTAGATATTATAATTTTGCATGTGACTGAAGAAATTGTACACAACTGAATGTTAGGATTGTCAGTGTGACAATAATGCTTATACCAGTCATTACAACAGCTTGGGCAAGGCAGTACACAGTGTTTGACTACATGTTCCAGTTTGTTGACTGTACGTAAGTTATACTTACAACAGAAGCAGCACTGTAATTGTGTCCTTAACTTAGTCTCCCCCATTCACTATCTACAATTAAAAAGATAAATAGGACACCATCTTCATCAACATTTCCATATTCTATCACTTAATGTCATTCCTCGACACCAGCTTCAGACACTGACATATGAGATGTCGCAGCCACACCTGTAAACATAGCAAACGTTTTTAAATTATGTATTGTCAAAGTATTTAGGTCTCATACAGTATCAATACGTGATGTAATACAAACCTTTTCACTTGCTGCTCTATTTTTATCTAAGTACTGTTGCTCAATGCTGGAACATCAATGTCGCAAGTACACTCTCCAATTGGGGAAAACCTATAACCAAGGATTCTGCAATCCAGGTACTTGCACCGTTAAGATCGTTACAGCCAGTTTCTTCATTACATATTTTGTATTCACGGTGGCAGGTATAACATTCCAAAATTCACTGACAGTGAAGACCGTTTCCCACCTCTTTCTTGAACTCCAATTTACCAAATGTAAATTTTAATGAATGACCGTAATCCATTGTAAGGAGCTTAACGAAAACATAACTGGGACTGAAAATTTCGGTTCGCACACAATTAAGTTTACGATGCCGTCCAATATTCTTGAAATTTCGTTATAACAAGAAGTGGCTAAATTATTTCCGTCATTAAACACAAAGTGATATACAGACATTATGGGGGCCTCCCTAGATAGGTTGTGTTTGTGTGTGTGAGGCAGGAGCGATAAGAGTGCCACTACCGGTGTAGGTAATGCATTATTACCTCTCTGCGCAAGCTCCTCATATGGCGTGCAGTACTTTACAATTATTATTTTTCCTAAGGAACTTTAAGCAGTGACCAAAATATTTTATTTGTGGGCAGCATAGTTCAAAGTCTAACACTTGTTTCTATTGTTGCGTTTACGAATCTTGTTACTTTTCCTAATACGTCAGTGTGGAAAAGGTATTTTTGGCCAGTTCAAAGGATCTGAAAATGATGTTTCTAACAAATGCGACAAAATTTTAAACTATAGTGACATTTTGAAGTGGGTGTCCTTTTCGTAGGCATACAAATATAATACATGCTAAATAGTATCTTAAAAAAAATAGCAGTATCTCACTGCAACACATTTGAAGCTCAGGTATGGAGGTCTGTTGAGAATTATAAATGTAAACCACTAACGACTGTTCATAGTTGATTGAACACTATTTCAAGCATTGGTTACGTTCTAGTTTTATATAAACTTATAGTATGTATCCTTAGTCTACATGTAAAAATTAAGATTTCCATAGTTTGTTGTATTTATGTTCTACTCAAGAGAATCTGTAAGATAAAATATTAGGAATGCAACTATTTTATGAATTCACTCATTCTTACACTATTTAGCATTTAAAAAAATCTACACCAAGGGATAATATCAGAATCTACAAAGTCAATCGTAAACAGACTGCACACAAACTATAATGAAATTGGTACAATAAAAATAACTGTTATTTCATATTTTTCTACTTTGTATTTCCTTAAATTGTTAGTATTGTTTGTTTGATACAGTGATGCAGAACAAATATACGTGTAAACTTTTATGACAGACATTTATATGCAAGCAATTTAACAACTCCAGGCATCAAATATGAATAACTACACATATATTTTTAATGACATAATACTAGAAAAGAGGTGGTGCTGTTTAGTGACTTGGAACTACTACTCCAGTGTTTAAAAATGTTTCTCACTATACGGCCAGCGGTACTGGCCTGTTGATCAAAAAACTTAGCCACGTATTTCAGACACGTCACACATTCGCAAATTGCAACACACGTCAGAGACACCATGGTCACAAACTATCAGCTCGTTTTAACTCAACAGTAACAAACAAAGCCACAATGGCAACACTAGATATTTTGGTTTCAAATAAAATTTGTTCATAGTGATAGCACTATAGATATTATAACAAACTATTTTTTAACGTCTATGGGAAAAAAAGAGTAATATTTATCAAGGTCACAAAAAACAATTTTGTACAAGAAAAAAATTACTTATAATCTTTAAAACAAAAGAAACCAGGAAGTAGTGTTTTAAAGCTTCTTTACCTTTAGGTCTGACTTTTCGTGTTAGTCAAAAATATTTGTATTTCAGGCGAGTAATATAAATGTAACATTTAAAATTATCATGCCCAAACATGCCCCTTCCCTTAGCCCATCAGCTGCACTGCTGAATACTCCTGAGGAAATCCCCTTGCCACCCAGGACCAAAGAAGGGGGTGGGAAAATGTGTTGTTTTTTCTTTAGTGTTGTTATAAAATTCAGAGTTTTGTTTTATGGTTTCAATGTTTTGTTATAATGTATGTTTTCTACATATCACTAATTTAAACAAATACAGCAGTGCCCTCAACGCACAGAAAATGTATTTACATTCCTACCTTCTCCAAATGTATTTTTATCATCTTAATGTTTTTGAAAATATGTTATTGTTTATGAAAATGTGTTTTTTAATATTTTGTCTTTCAATCACCATTATCTAATTACGTCAGTGTTGCATCAGCTATCCAATGTCTTTGTATCCTTCCACTTGAACGTGATGTAACAGGGAACCATAATCCAACATAAGACATTTCAGATTACTAATACTGTTTTGCTATGTATTACAATTTTTCCAGTGTCAATTTTGTCTTGCGTAATTTTGTATCTGTTCCATTAAGTATTTTTGTATGTGAACTACTTTGCGCGAAGCTTGGAGACTTGTCAGTCTGAGTCTACCCCCAGGTCGTTCACCAGTTTTGCACCAGTCACTTTAGTTTCAATAGTTTAATTTTTATTTTTAGTTACCTGAACCGATTTTGTTGTTGTTTTGATCCTCACTCCCTGCCACCTCAAGCCTAATGCTTACTGCCTGCACAACTGGTCTTCAGCAGATGCAAGTTAATTGCTTATGGTAACTAAACTACAGAAACTAATCACACCCTTTATTTAAATAGTATTTGCTCACTACATCCTAGTGACACAGAGTGTACTTACTTGAGTAAGTTGTGGCGTAGAGACTGGCCCAAACAAGTCTCCGAAGAAGAATCTATCGTTGGAGGGTGCTGGTCGTTGGCCTATCGACCCAGGGATCATATTCAAAGGGGTTTCCCCCACTATCCTTCTCATCACAGCTCTCCCTGCTAGCCGGTCTATTCCCTTACCTTTGTCACACGCATCCCGTCCGACTCACCTACTGAGTCGCTGTCATCATTTTTACGTCAACCTCAGCACATCTTTGTCATCATTTTTTTTCTTATAACGATACATACATCTTACAGAATACATTTTGCAAAGTTCACAGTTTCAGTTAATGTTGACTTGTGTCTAGACAAGAACTTTCTGCCATTTATATATGAAAAATAGTGTAAATACAACGACGTTGGCAGACCTCCATTTGATATATAATTCCAGTCGTTTCATTTTACATTTGTCTCTTCCCATTGTGGATTGTTTTCTGACACACCAACGACAACAATCAAATATGGCTGCAGACTTTTTTTTAATGAAACTTTGATTACAGACAAGTCATTACTGCTCAAGGCCGTTCCTTAGGATGATAACAGACGTGGCAAGTATGCCTGCCTGCTCTACTTCACTTCTCCCCTCTGGATGTAAATGCACCACCCAACACACAAACCATTATTCTGCTAATGATTCAATTACGCAAAGACTTCTCAGCTTTTCCTAGATGAGATGGAGTTATGGTACCACTGACTTATTTTTTGTGTTTAATCGTAATGGCATTTGCAATATACTATTAAACAACTGAACAACATAGCCTGAAGTGTGCAGCAATTTTAAAATTTAAAATATTGATTTAATGCAGTTTTATTAACCAAAATTATTTTTTCGTCTTATAGCGAGTTTGTTGTCTTCAAAATCTATATTACAGTTCTTGTTTGAATGTTAAATAATGAAAACTGAATGTGTTAAGTTACTTTCAATTTTACATATCTGTCCTGAGCTGAACCCTTAAGGTTTATTTTCTCCTGTCAACGGTCTGATGAAAAAATGGGAGTTAAAAGACAAAATACCTAAAAAACAGGAACTCGGCACTACATGACAATGTAACACAAAAATATCCAATCTATGCAAATGTTGACCATATATGACAATAAATATTGTGAAATTCCTAATACTTCATAATTTTTTTTATCAACGGTTCAGCCCTGAGAGCGATATGAAAATGGGCATTGAAACAAATAACACTCAAAAAGCTGAAATGGTTCATTTGAATATATATTTTGTTACCTACAACAAAAGTCAGGGTTCTGTTGATGAACAGATTACATAATTATTATAAAAAGGTACTTTTAACACAATATTTGTGGCATATGATAAAACCTATTTCTTATCAATAAAAAAGTGTACTTGAATGTATGATACAACATTACAGAGTGCTGGCTGCAAAGTGTTGTTCCATATCGGGTCAGTTTTATTTACTAATGTCCTTTTTAGAGTCTATTGACTCCATAATAAAATGTAATGGTCTCAACAGAAGCAAGACGTTATCTGCAAAAACTGATAAGCATACTTTCCTCGTGGTGCAAAATAACCCTAAATGTTAAAATAGTTTACCTACATCTACAAATATTAAATAATAATAATTATTATTCTTGAACATTCTTCTAATATGGTGGACCAAAACAATGAATTATGTTGATAGTAAAGTTTATAAATATTAAATTGACACTTGATCTGTCTCGCAGTTGTTGTGTCAGAAATTATGTATTCTTGTCAAAAAAATATTTTCACCCAAAAACTTTAAAATCATGTTACCTTACTTGGTACTAAAAGTGTACACTATCTGAAGTAACTTTAGAAAATGAGCCTAAGATACTTCACGTCATTGAAAAATAATTCGGAGGACATTTTTAAAACCTTAACACAAACAAAATACATAAAACTTCAAGTCACTGTGTTTATTACTTTACGTTCATATGGAGATAGATGAAATTCTGTCCTATGGCTCTTTTAGATATCACATGAGAATAACTTTTGTTTCCAATTCCGTCACTATATAAATGATAACGCGGCATGAACAAATACATACACGTCATGTCACTTTACTTCTATGTGTACAGAATTTGAGCAATTCTGAAAAAAGGTTAATCAGATATCTTGTGTGACCAAAAATTTTCAGTTGCCACCATCTACATAATAGGAACACGGCAAACAAAAAAAGTTAAATTAACTTACTAAGTATTTTATTATTGCTGGGTTTAACGAAATTCTAAGAATTGTTCCTTAGACAACTTGTGGTGATCAAAATATGTTCGAACTGCCTCCAAATTTTCAATTCGAGTACGGGATGGATAACGAAAACAAATGACAAGTCAACCTAATTAGTTACATATGTGTATAAATGTGTGTGTGTATACACACACACATATATAAACACACACACACATTATATATATATATATATATATATATATATACACCTACACATACACACACATATATATATATATATATATATATATATATATCAATGAATTTTGAACAAAAATACTACCTTAGTTAAGTCATATTATGCTAAAAATATACAGAATGAGTGGGGAGGAAAGGTACCTGCTTTGAGGGGTGAAGGTACTGGTGATTCTGAACAAAATGTTTCTAGTAAATATATGCCTTTTCTTAACATTTTCAGAGAAACCTAATGCAAACAACAAGGAACTAGATAAGTGCAGGTGAGGGTAAATCACGCTACTGTTATATTATGTTATGTGTAATTTTGTACATTTCCACACGGTGGCGCTCTTAAGCATGGTGCAGTTGTTTACCTCAGTCTCAGTCCTACAGTGCTTGCCCTAGTATTGGGAACTACATTGTTGTTACGTGTACAGTGAATACAGTTCAGTGTAGTCAAAAATGCCACAGGTCTTCACATGCAGAGAATGCTGACATGAAGATTGTCTATGATCTCACCAATGGGAATTCCAGAGCCGCTGTTCATGAGTACGAACGACGATTTTCTAATCGCAGAGTTCCAAATAGCAGGGTGTTTAGCAGGATGTTTGCAGGATTGCGTGACCATGGTATGCTTCCCAGTGTAAATGTTGTATCTGAACGTCCCGTACAACAAGCTCTTAATGAAGTTGAGAATATTCTTCAGGCACTAGAATGCTGCCCAACAACTAGCTTGAGACAAATTGCTCAACTAATGAGTTACGATTAGCAACACATCAGCTGTCTATCAGAGCAGAGAAATGCACTGACGGTGGTGAAGTGTTTGAACATGTTTTGTGAGGAAATGTACACAATTAAAAAAACATACGATAACAGTATCGTGATTTACCGTCACTTGCACATTTCTCATTCCTTGGTGTTTCATTCGGTTTCTCTGAAACGGATAAGAAATGGGCATATGTTTATTAGAAAAATTTTGTTCAGAATCACCAGTACTATCACCCCTTAAAGCATGTCCTTTCCTCTCGACTCACCCTGTAGATATCGCTACCGTTATGGATATAATATAGGATGAAATAAATACAAAAACCAGTCAGCTTACTATTTTACATATGTGTACCCAGTTTGAAGAAATTAGGAAAATTTATTTCTAAAATAAGGTCTATCAGAAAAAAAAGAAAGAAAAAACAAAATGGCAGTTATTATGAAAATATAAATTCATGACGAACAAATTATACAAAAGTCACGTTATCTTTCTATGTTGTATATGTGTACCAAGTTTGATGAAATTGTGAAATATATTTCCTTAGATATAAAGGATGTTTCTTAAATAGGGGGCCAAACTCCACATGCGTGTTCCTTACGAAAAACTATAATGAAAACATGATTTTCAATTTTCACCTAAACACAATATTAAGGGAATAATGAGTAGGGGCACGGAAATTTCGCGAATTGCGATATCGCGAAATAAAACTGAAATAGACCTCAATTCGCGACAAAACAACGAAATGACACAACACCGCAAAATAATACTAAAATCATTGTATTTATCTAAAAAAAGTGCCATGATTTTCATTGGAAATGCGGCAACTAAAAGCACGAATCACATTTTAATCAAAAGGTTATGTTACGCTAATCAGAAAATGTTTACTCGGCTGTAAAGAGAACAAGTCGGCACAATAACAAGAAAAAAATAACTTCGCCAGCCAAGTCATAGAAGCAACTAGTAGTTGCATAGAACTCATAGTGCGTTGTCATTGCTGCCAACCTACAAATGTCGAACTATCTTACTATATTAACGTTACGGTACAAAACCAACATGGCGTCACGCAAAATAGCGTCGTAACCACGGCCATGGTTGTAACCTGCTCACAAGTTTTCATTCTTCCGCCATCTTGTGTTAATTTTTTTCATGCAGGAGTATCTAAAACATTGACAAGTGCAATATTTGGTGAACTTTTGTATCGTTTATATTATGAACTACGAAGTCCGTGATATTGCGTAATTCAATAGGCCTGCAGAAGTTAAAATATATTATTTTGGATGAAGTGAAAATACGGTTCATCATGCCAAAACCTAAAGTAACACCTTAGATCAGAGCTAAACAATTAAAAATTATGTACTTTATATTACAGACAATATTCTCTGTGTGAGAGTCTCTGTTCCCTCATAGGAGAATATCCAGAGTTTTCAACTGTTGCTCTTAAAATTATGTCGTTGCCTGCTTCCAATGCCGACTCAGAGAGATCTTCAACATGTTCTTACATTGTTAGTGACCAAAGAAGGAAGCTGAAACCTGAAAATGCTTAAGTCTATACCATGGTGTCTTTCAACTGAATGTGTGATTTGTTTTGTACTATTGCCTAACTAAATTTGTAATACTGATATTTTTTCAAAATTTGTACATGGTAGTTTCAAACACAGGTATTGCTACACATGGAGGTTGGCAATAAGTTTTTATTTTGATTTTAAAAAATTGTTAGATTTTTTTCTAGAAATTAATTTTTAGGATGAAAGTGTAGGTTAATAAAGTTTTATTATTTTAATGTTGGAACTAAACACACTGATTGCGTCTGTTAAATCTCGTAGGCCTATTCATTAACTTTTTATGACACGATTTAATAATTAAAATAATAAAAACTATAACAACGAAATAAAACCGAAATACAATTTTTTAAAAACGAAATTTGTTGAAAAA
This sequence comes from Medauroidea extradentata, assembly GCA_003012365.1. NCBI lineage: Eukaryota > Metazoa > Arthropoda > Insecta > Phasmatodea > Phasmatidae > Medauroidea > Medauroidea extradentata. The sequence continues at coordinate 16,672 of PNEQ01075358.1, forward strand.
TAAAACCATTTCTACAAACATCTTGTAATGAGCCTCTGAACATTGGATTTTAAAACAGTACTTTCAAAATATCTGAAATTATTGACATAAATATACAATATTTTCAGCATTGTTTAATGCAACTGGGATCTTCAAACCAATAGCAAATGTTGCTTTATACCTTCCACCCTTAAGAAAATAGCAGTGGTGGCTACCCTCTTAATTGCAAACAACTTTTTTAGCATCAGGGTTTTCGAACATCTGAAGATGGTTTATTGAATAATGTTACCTGTCTAACAAAAAAGGTCCTCTTATTGCAACAGTCCAGGACTCATAGTTTTCTTTCAAATCACAAATCAATCTACAGCAATAGAGTTCCAGAAAAAAATGTTTAATTATAGTACCATGAGTTGGAAACATGTAGGTAATATTGAATGTGTACCATCCAAAATTCAAAGAACACAACAAAATACACATGAATGCACTATTGCCTCTGTTGTATGCTGTGTATTTTACGTGCAAAACACAGGACTTAGAAGCATTCATCCATGATGACAATGCCAAAAAAAAGTGGGTTTGGATGGTGTGGTGTAGGAAGTATGTGTATGTAGGTTGGTATGTATATTATTGGAGGGAAGTGTGTGTATGAAGGTTGGTAGTTGTGTGTCTTAATGTTGGTCTTTTCCCGCGGGAACGATAGTGATGTACTCGGTGGCATTTGTGCATTAAAAGTGTGGTGAAGACACAATATTGGCGACGAGGAAAGTGGTAATGCCGTGAAAACTACGAGTTCAACAGGTCTGGCCGTCGAGGCGCATCATGGCGATGTTTCCGGCATTTGGTGAGTTTGTCCCTGGGCGGGATGCATGGAAGACGTACGCGGAACATCTCCAGTTTTATTTCCTGGCAAATAAGGTGACCAAAGAGGAGGAACAGCGGGCAATATTTTATACAGTGGCCGGGTCCGATTTGTACAGTTTAGTGACGTCGTTGATCGCTCCGAAGGCCACTTCGGAAGTAGGGTTAGGGGAGGTCTTAACCCTACTTAGTACTCACTTTGACCCGAAACCAAGTGAAGTGGTAGAG
>PNEQ01075359.1:0-17733 GCA_003012365.1 Medauroidea extradentata
AAATGAAATAATAAATATATATTTTGTTACACAGGAGCGTGATGGGCAGCTATGGGGATGGTGGAGGCTGCAAAAAAAGAGTACATTAGATAAAACGTGTTGGTATAAGCATATTAATTATGGTCAGGGAATTTTGTAAGAAGCGGTCAGTGAAAGTCAGGGAAATTCACTTTCATATTTCTGTGGGAACCCTGTATATATACAGTGTTTAAAACTTCATTCTTCTTCTTTATTGGTGAGTACCTATGCATTACAAGTAATATTTTGGTGTGTTGTTAAACTGTATTTAATACAGTTTAATAAAATGTGTTTGTTAAATTGAATTTAAAAAAAAAAATACTGTTTAATAAATATATTTTTCTCTGAGTGTGTGTACACAATAAATATTTCATTTGTTTATGTTTTATTAAACTGTATTTAATACAGTTTAATAAAATGTGTTTTAAATATGTTTGTTAAATTGTATTTTAAAAAATACTGTTTAATAATTATATTATTTTCTCTGAGAACAAGTACACAATTAATATTTCACCTGTTGTTGCGAAGGCAACCATCAATACCAAGTATAATTTCTACTACGTTTAGTTTGACAAGGAAATCCAGCAATGAAAGTAATTTTATTTTATTTATTTATTTCACAATATAACATAATAATCAACCTTTGAAGAGAAACTGCTGCTGCTGATGAGAAGATTGATATAAATTTACATAACCACATATATCATACAAATAATAGCATACATTTCCACATGAGTTGAAACACAGTAATAACCTCTCTCATAACATAGTCTTGACGTGTGCCAAGCACGCACACGTGCAGCCCATCTGTCCGCCATGTCCATGCACCCTACTGCCCTACAGCGATGCGCCGGTGCTGCATCAATGGGATAGCGGCCAACCCAACAGTGCGCCAAGTGTTTATGTGTAATGACCTTGAAGGGAGAGTGGCAGTGTCGTTTTGGTTTATTTTGTGTTCCTGTATTTTTGTTTTGGGACAGGATTATTTCATTGTGTATTTTCCTTTATTATTTGTTGATGCATCACACTAAGCTGCAACCTATCAGGCGTGCACACAATATGAATAGATACGCACATCTATTCATTCAAAATCTAAGATTGGTATTCGTTATTTCATATTGTAACTATTGAATATTTATCTTGGAAATTGTTCTAGATTGTTTTAGTACTAAGGGGATACATGGTATTCACTTAAAGTTGCACGGATTCAGTGTGGATACCCGTGTAAGCAGAAGTGAAGGTCGGCAGTCGACATCGTTGCACGACGGGGTACGGACGTCCGTGTGCGACACTCCGGGTCCCATCAACTTTTTATCACCAGTCATTAGCATATCAATAGTTATTTAAGTACCAGAACATTTCTATTGCTTTGGATCCAGAGCCTACCCCACCCCTCTCGACTCTTCGCCTGAGGGGCTTTACTAAATAATTGTTACGGCCGGCAAGCTGTTTTTTTATTTAGCTGCGTCACCCACTGGACGGGTAGTAAATGGCCAGGCCGACTGTTTTTGTAAGCATCCCGATCCGCCTTTAATACACAAAATAAATCGGTATTAGATTCAGTTCAACTCAAATGTTATCATTTCAGTGCGAGTGTGTTACCTAGTCAGTTCCAGCTCCGGACTACATCAATCATCTAATCAAGATTCCAGCATCATCATCACGACCACGGACCATCACTCCAGAGAACAGCGCTACGCCTGCACGCCGTCACATGGGCCGTCGGCCACACGACCCCAGACAGATAAGATCTCATGCCAAGTAAGATACAGTTTGTTCCCTTTTACTACATTTATAACAACGCCACTGACCTAGCCTGCGCCCAAACAATATCAGGGACGTGTGTGCTGGCTGCCAACGTCAGTTTCATCGAGATGAAACATCGTCCCCGGCATCCCAGCAGTGCGAAAGGAAGAACACCAAGAGTATTCCCCATAGCGCTGTACTACGCAGTTGAGTCAGCCAGCTTGCACGCCGAGAAGCCACGCGGCGACCAGACTGCGCGGGTACTTCCCATCCGAGCGGAGTCTGCACCTGCCTACCTCCCCTCCACGCCCGCTGCGTAGGAAAGCGAGCAGCCGCCGCCCGCCTGCTCCCTCCTCCCCCCTCGCGCGGGAGTTGCAGCGTCGTGCATGTGACGTGACCTACTTTCGCACAGTGCAGATGATAAGGACTGTCAACATGAGCACGCGACATTGTATGGACTTCCTGGATCACATGTGTGGTGTGTGTGGACAGATGTGTTCTCAGCAAAATTCAATACCCCATCAGTGCAATAAAACAGAGCATAAATGGCATGTTCCCGAACAGTTCCAGACCAGCCGCGACTACCGTGCCGCGCCCTCGCAAGTCGCGTTCGACAACGCGAGTGCGGAAGTGCACGCGGTGTGCAATGCGACGTTGCCGAGACATTCCATGCCAGACTTTGGTAACACCATAACACCTAAATGTGCCAGCTTATTGTGCTTTAACGATAGACCCCCAATATCATTTGTAAACTTTGTGCTAGTGTTTACCACGAGCGCTGCTCGTCGTCAAAGGAGCTGACAGAAGTTCACGCCGGTCAGAATATGTGTCACCAGTGCACACCACAAGAGACGGTGAAACCTGTATTTGCTCGGGAGACAACAGTGCCCGTCAGACTAGCATTGCCAGAGATTTGTCAATAACCGTTGTGTCTCACTTCTGGTGAGGTGGTCACATGTCGATCGTGCCAGATTACGGCTCACCCAGATTGCTTGCCACTGCCACTGCATCAGACCATCCGGGGGCAACACTACTTGTGCTGGACCTGCGATCCCGCAAGGCAGATGGTGAATAGGAAGCCGCTCATCGCGCATGTACCACAGCACCTTCAAGAGTCACTTCTCACCAGGTGTGTCCAACCAGCCACACCTTACCCGATGACCAACATCAATGTGGTCCAACCTCCTCAAAACACGTAGGTATTCACGACACCACCTGTCATGTCTTACCAGATGCCCTCGCAGACGTTGCTACCATACCTGGTTGTTCAGAAGACGCCAACGAAATTCCAAGTTCTCCCTAATTTGCAGGACTCAACCATGAGGACCCGGGGGAGTTTATTGATGAGGTTACATCCCGGCTCCAGCAATACGGTGTTGACGCAGCTGAATGGCCACAGTGCGTCGGAAACAACTTCAGGGACAGGCGAGCTCATGGTGGAGGTCTGTGAAGTGATATGGAATGATGTGGGTGGAATTTGATACTGCTTTTCACAGGAGGTTCAGTGATGCCTACCACTCGTTGCAGAGTCGGCTCATGGTTGAGGAGCAGCATGAAGGGGAGTCGCTCACCGCCTTCCTCTCCAGAAAGGTACACCTGGTGCAGGGACATCAACCTCACCTGTCGGAGGACGAGGTACTTCTAGTGGCTGCCGAGACTTCACTGCCCCAGTTCCGTCAGGCCCTCTTCCTGCTAGTTAACAGTGGGGCAGACAGGTTCTTGAAGGCAACGGCAATACTGGAACGCAACTCGCCGCCCACAACATGCAGTACACCGCCAGCTGCACCGCGCTTCCACGGCCACGGGAACACAGACACCTGCTCAGAGTAAAACAACACAGGAAATAACAAGTCAGTTTACTCCAGGACCCAGTGAGACACCACGACGTGCCACACGCACGAAGCTGGACTACAGCCAGCCACTGCGCAAGCCATGCTGGAACTGTCCCGACCAGTTTCACTGGAATAAGGATTGTCCTCGTCAAACATCGGACAACCGCGACACCGTAATCAAGGATACGCGGGCGGGAAACGAGTAGCTGGGGAACAGAATCCGGACATTCCTGTTCCCTCAGTGAGTGTGAACATTCCCAACTTGACACCACAACAAACTCTACTTCAGCAGATCAGTAGCTCTCAGATTCAGTGTATTAGGATACCTGTTCATGTAAACAGTGTGCCATGTTTAGCTTTAATTGATACAGCAGTCAGTCATAATTTTTGCCACCCATGTGAGCAGATATTTAAATTAGCTACAGTAAATTAGGAGTGCCAACCTGCTGGTGTAGCCGACATCACTGTCGGAATGTGGGACTTAGAAACTGTGACGTCAGTGATTGTGTCAAGTGACCTTCGTGAACCAGTGATTCTAGGAATTCCGTGGCTCACCGAGCAGAACACCATAGTGGAGCCAGCAGCACAACGAATTCACTTTGGTCTCACGGAGCATCGAACTGCGTATGCACTACACCCATGTCCGAGCGACGCCACTCCATCCATACCGTTGGCAGAGTTCGACAACGAGGTAACGCCCGAATTCGTCGAGGCTTTCCAGCGCATGCTGGATGAGCGACGGGATGTGTTCGTAGTTAATGACAAGTTACGACGTACCACAGTTGCCGAACATGCCATTAAGTTGGTACAAGACAAAATCATTTATGAACCACCCCGCAGTTATCTTCCCCATCAAGCAAAGATCATCAAAGAGCAGGTAAAAGAGATGCTGCACAACGGCGTCATTTAACCATCAGAGAGCCGCTACAACACTGCAATAACGCTAGCGCCGAAGAAAGACAAGACGTGGCGTTTCTGTGTGGATTTCCGAGCTCTCAATCAAGTTACTGAATCTGCAGCACCGCCGTACATAAACATCAGGGATGCCCTAGCAACCTTGGGCACTGCAAAGATCATGTCGACGCTCGACCTGAGGAGCGGATATTGGCAGATACCCGTCAAACCCACCGATCGTCACAAAACGGCATTCACGACGCCTGATGGTGGCCGATACCAGTTTTGCGCCATGCCATTTGGATTAAAGTGTGCTCCATCCACCTTTCAGAACATGATGGTGCGCGTACTGGACGGCCTCAGTGGTGAGTTCACACTTGTCTACCTTGATGACGTGATAGTGTGGTCAGACACGTGGGAGGACCACCTGCATCATCTGTCTCTAGTCTTAGAGCGATTGGCTGTCAACGGACTAACGGCGACCGTTCCCAAGTGTCACCTAGGGATGTCATCGGTGAAGTTTCTGGGTCGCATTGTCGATGCTGTGTGTAACCGCCCCAACCCTAAACATCTGTGTATCATCCAGGAGTATCCACAGCCCCGTACGAGAAAACAGCTGAGGAAATTTTTCGGGCTAATCAACTGGATCAGGGAGTATGTAGAACAGTTCGCGGTTGTGACTGCACCCTTGATGGCATTGTTGTCGGCACAGAGACAATACCGTTGGTCAGCCGAAGCAGAGGAGGCATTCCAAGAAATCAAATGCAGATTCATGAAGTGCCCTACCCTAGCAAGGTATAACCCCACAAAGAACCTCATTTTGCAAACTGACGCAAGTCAGAAAGGCCTAGGTGTGGTGTTGTACCAGCTCGACGATGACAACACGCGACATATAATTGACTATGCCAGTGCAAAGTTTGGTCCGACAGAACTGCGATACAACGTCAACGAGAGAGAATGTCTTGCAGCCGTTTGGGCCATGAAGAGGTGCCGCTCATACCTGGAGTACCACTGTTTCACGCTGAGGACAGACAACCGATGCCTTATGTGGCTGCATACCATGCGAGAGGCCCATAGCAAGCTTGCCCGGTGGTCCCTTCTGCGGCAGGGATGTGATTTCCACATCGAGCATGTTCCTGGCAAGGACAACCAGTTACCTGACGCGCTGTCGAGATCGCCGTGCGCAGACATAATTGTTATTGACGAAGCAGAGTGGGAGGACATATTACCACCAAATTCACCCGCAGACACGAGGAACAACAACCTAAAACCAGGTTAGTGTCGGCAACGAACCTCCCTTGCATGCCCTGTACGATCATGTTGTACATGCACAAGCTCAATGTCCAATATCGCAAAAGTACCGTGAGCGCTGCGCCGCTGGGGTCCAAGAGCACTGGAGAGTGATTAATGGTCGAGTGTTGTTCGCCTAAAGGTCAGGACCAGTGGACCTTGTTTGTGCCGAGTAGTGTACGCATTGATGTGCTACGTTATACTCACGACGGAACCATCGCCGGCCACCCAGGTGTGTAACAGACTCTCAAAAACATTCGTGACACTTTCTACTGGCCAGGCATTGCACGTAATGTATGGGAATACGTAAGCAAGTGTGTGAGGTGCAACTGCTTTAAGTTCTGTCATACCGACGGCACAGAACAACAACAACCACGAGTTCCCAGGGAACCATTTGAGATAGTCGCATTGGATCTAGTGGGTCCATACTCGCGAACACCCAACGGCAAGAGATTTGTTTGGGTTGTAACCGACATGCTATAATGTTGGACAGAAGCATGCGCCATCTCTAGTGCCCGTGTGGAACATTATAATCAAGACACTGAACACTGAGTACTTTCCGTGTTGGGGTTATCCAAAGTATCTACTGACGGATAATGGAGCACAGTTCACTGGCCAAAAGTGGTGTGATGCGTGCACGACATGGGGAGTAACGCCCATCAAAACAGCAGTGTACCATGCTCGTGCCAATCCCACCGAGAGGCGTAACCAAGACATCAAGCATCAGTTGCGCCTCCGAGTTGGGGAAGACCACCGGAGTTCGGCTGAACAACTGTCCGCTGCCCTCTTCACTCTAAGACGTCGGGTCAACGCTGCCACTGGGAAGTCACCCGCTGAAGTTCTGCTTGGTTACAACCTGTCAGTGCCGGGTGAGTTTCAGTGCCCCCAGGCTAATAACCGAAGCGGACCCGAGGACAGTGGTGAGCGACGTGAGCGTTGCACAGCAGAGAGGTGCGAAGTGCGCTAGCACCAACAGCGATACATCCGGAAGTGGGCACCAACGACTTCTCGCCCACCTAAACCAATACAACCAGGACAGAAGGTTTATGTGCGTGCTCATCCACAGTCGGCAAGCAAGAAGGACTTCTGCGCTGGACTTGCAGAAAAGTGGGTCAGGCCAAACCCTATATTGAAAAGACTTGGACAGACAACATATCTTGTGTGCTTAAGCCAACATCGACGAGTCGCCGTTCACTGTGACGACTTACGGCTAGCGGACAGCGATGTTGCTAACGTTTTGACATCGGACACCAGCCACCTCAGTTGGGCGATGAGCCCGCTCACAACACAGCAGTGTCTACCGATCTCAACCACACAGATGAGGAAGCTTTGAGGAGAGTTTTAGACACATCAGCGCCGGGTGTTCAGATACCTCGAGCGTCTGAAGTCGAAACAAGATCCGAAGAAGAACTCCCCTCTCCAATCATACCACAGCTGCCCATGACATCGGGGCCTACACCTGCAGCGTCTACACCAGCCAGTGCCACTGCTGTGGAACATGATAGTGCCCGCCTCTCAGCACAAGGGGCTGTTTTGTCATCACCAGCAGCCTCATAGACCCAAGAAGACCACGAGATGCAAAACAACGACCTGGTCGCGTCAGTGTCGTTGCAAACGTCATCGCGGAACTTCGTCGACGAGCAACCGGCAGAGTTAGAAGACGACACATGGAGTACACAGTCAGAACAGGTCACAGCGTCGGCACCTCTGCTGCCTCCTGTCCCTTCTGCTTTCCTGGCACGTGATTGGCAAGCATACTACCGACAACTCCGTGATGTCATGCAGGGAGGCGACGAGAGCAGCTGACCCACCACTCCAAGAGACGATGTGCACCGCCACATGCATGCTCCACCTGTGTGTCTGCTGCAGCGCCTAAATACACAGGTAAGCGTGTTGCTTGCAGATCAACCCAGGGCATTTTCCTACCAGGACACCAGTACCTACAGCACCGTTGCCGTCACCGATGGGTCCACAACACAGCCAAGTAGACAACGCAAGACGCACAGACAGCCTCCAAAGGGGGAGGCATTTGATGCGTGCGAAGCACGCACACATGCAGCCCAGCCTGTCTGTCCGCCGTGTCCATGCACCCTACTGCCCTACAGCGATGTGCCGGCGCTGCATTAAAGGGATAGCAGCCAATCCAACAGTGCGCCAAGTGTTTATGTGTAATGACCTTGAAGGGAGAGTGGCAGTGTCGAATTGTTTTATTTTGTGTTCCTGTATTTTGGTTTTGGGACATAATTATTTCATTGTGTAGTTTCCTTTATTATTTTTTTTATGCATCACACTAAGCTGCAACCTATCAGGTGTGCACACAACATGAACAGAAACGCACATCTATTCTTTCAAAATTTAAGACTGGTATTCATTATTTCATATTGTAACTATTGAATATTTATCTTGGAAATTGTTCTAGATTGTTTTAGTAGTAAGGGGATACATGGTATTCACTTAAAGTTGCACGGATTCAGTGTGGATACCCGTGTAAGCAGAAGTGAAGGTCGGCAGTCGACATCGAGGCACGACGGGGTACGGACGTCCGTGTGCGACACTCCGGGTCCCATCAACTTTTTATCACCAGTCATTACCATATCAATAGTTATTTAAGTACCAGAACATTTCTATTGCTTTGGATCCAGAGCCTACCCCACCCCTCTCGACTCTTCGCCTGAGGGGCTTTACTAAATAATTGTTACGGCCGGCAAGCTGTTTTTTTATTTAGCTGCGTCACCCACTGGCCGGGTAAGTAAATGGCCGGGCCGACTGTTTTCGTAAGCATCCCGATCCGCCTTTAATACACAAAATAAATCGGTATTAGATTCAGTTCAACTCAAGCGTTATCATTTCGGTGCGAATGTGTTATCTAGTCAGTTCCAGCTCCGGACTACATCAATCATCTAATCAAGATTTCAGTATTATAATCACGACCACAGACCATCACTCCAGAGAACAGCACTACGCCAGCACGCTGTCACATGGGCCGTCGACCACACGACCCCAGACAGATAAGATCTCATGCCAAGTAAGGTACAATTTGTTCCCTTTTACTACGTTTCTAACAACGCCACTGACCTAGCCTGCGCCCAAACAATATCATTCCCACTTTCCCACGTTTTCCGCCGTGTCAGTCTCTTAGAACATGAGTCTGTCAATACAAAACTCGTGCAATGCTTGTGCTTTGCATTCAGTACAGAGATACCTTTTGAAATACTTGTGAAGCTTAAGTTGATACATGTCTATAAGTTTGCGAAAACTAATATATGGAATCTATTCTTTCATGTATACAATTTTAAAAACAGGTTCACATATACTTCGCAAAGTCTTTGCCTGGGTACGACCCAAAACATACACTGTAATGTCTTCAGATAATACATTGTCTATAACTTTACCGAGAGATTCGTAACAAATAGTACCAGCACTCCACTTAATGTCGTGAATTTCGTATGTTTGCATTCTGAATTTTTTCTGGGTATCTGTCTAACACGGTCCAGTCCCTGGGAGGTTGGAAGGAAAAAATACTCGTTGAGTAAGCTGTATCAACATTACTTATGCCAATTTCTTTAATAATAAAAGGATTGGGATAGTTATCGAAACCTTGAATGCAAGCAAACAATTTCTCGACACAGAATGACACACCTTACAGATGCAAAAAAATTTAATTTTTCTCATTACGGAATTAACCACAGGATGTCTTGTACTCACAGAGATAGTATGCAGATACTTGGATCGCAGGGTGTCTTGTATACAAGCTCGTTGGGTAGTGATGTTGTATGACTATAGCCGGTGCAGGACTCTAACCACTGGCACGTATTCTGTTGTTCGTATCATCTTAGCTCGAAGCTGACCTTGTCGTCCACTGATGCTGGAAAGTTGGAGATTGGTGTTAGATTGGAGATCGGACAGCGTGAACTCCCGCAACCCTCAATTTTTTTAAAACAGTTGTTAAAATTCCAGTAACCGAACAAATGATGTTCTCCGTTGCAGGTCTGAAAGTTGGTGTCGCCAATATGCGGTTTGTAAATTACCCAACGATGGCCGATTTCTATATATTCGTACTTTATCCTGTCTAAATTTAACTAGATTGAAATTTGAAAATTCTTTACTCATAACAGCAAGAGTGTTGTCTCACCGGAGTCGCAGAGCAAACTGACGAGAGATGTCACTTACTTGTTACTAGTATGGTGTGCTGATGTCATCTTGAGTGGAGAGAGAGAGAGGAAGGGAAGAGCTGCCCTACTTCTTACTTGCTACTGCTGCTGTTGCTTCGCTCAAGTCCAGTGGGAGGTTCACGAGGTGGTAAAGTACAACCTCCTCTCTTGTAGTCGGTAGTGGCGTCGTAGGTGTCATGGCAGCAACAGCGCAAGGACTCCCGCAGCAATCAATATATTCTTTGCAATGTTCGTTCATGCCCGGTTTAGGGGCAAGTAGCCAGTGTCCGTTTTCGTCACAAGTTTCGGTGTATGACCTCTCCCCGATGTTTGAGTCTATTTCAGGCAAAGTAAACATAACTGAGCCGTATCCGCGGGTGACGCACGCGTACGTATCTGCTGGGTTAAATGGCAACGACATAATGAAAACTAAATGCTTGAAAGCAAGCAACACCGTCTTATATAGGAAGAAATGTAGGGGGTGACATTGAAGGGTAAGAAGGGAGGGGAGTTAGGGTTTTATACTAGTAAAGCCTGTCTCCCCTCTTTATTCGAGTAGTGAGTGTGATGGAAGAAGGTTGTGTTGCTGCGGGAGATCTGCTGTTGGAGGTAAGTGTTGGAGGGGGTAAGCCTATTATACACATATGGGGTTATACATTTTGAAGATGTCTTGAAGATTTCTTCAAGATGTCTTGAAGACGTCTTAAGGAGATGGGGTAGATGTCTCAAGGAGATGCTATGCATCTTAGGACTGGGATAAGTATGTGATAAACCTTATTTTTTCTTGAAGATGTCTTCAAGATGCTATGCATCTTGAGATATGTCTTACTGGCATTAGGTGTGTGGGACAAGTTTGTGATAAGCCTTATTTTTTCTTGAAGATGTCTTCAAGATGCTATGCATCTTGTAGACAGCTCCAGTACTCCATCCCTCCCCACAACCCCATAATAATCAATGCACACATGGCGTTTAGACACTTATTCCTCCAAAAGGGTCCATTCTTGTAACATCTTGAAGATTTCTTCAAGATGTCTTCAAGATGCTATGCATCTTGTAGACTCCTCCCTTGCTCATAACAATCAATACCCACATGGCACTTAGACACAACTTGTGCCAAAAGGGTCGCCATCTTCTCTGTATACTGCCTCCTCTGCACCCCTCGCCTACATACACACAATCAATACCCACATACAGGGTGTGGCTTAAGCTCTCAGCCAATCACAGGCCTCATGGCACTTAGGTACTATTCGTATCAAAAGACCTCCTACAACCAATCCCAGCCCAGGACACGCTCTCCTAGACAACGTCTTGGCCAATCAGTGGCCTTGCTGCAGGCAGGGGAGGGGGTGGAAGGGTAATCAAATGCAGGTTATGCCGGTTTTGCTCCCAGTTGCGCCACAATGCCCATCAAGTCCCTACTACCTTCAAGACAAATTTAAGCCGTGCTCACTTTATCATGAACAGTCTATACTAATGAAAATATCATTTTCACTATAAACCAGCTGTGACAGTGTGGAACTAAATGTTTGAATATGTCAGTCGAATACATTTTTAAGGAAAAAGTACTTGCAAAAGTAAACTTATTCGTAATAGTTATTCTCGTTTTAATCAATAGCCTAGATATCGGAATACTTCATCGCCATTTAAGAATTATTTACATAATTATTTGTGGTTTTTGTATAGTTACGTTGGAATAGCTTAATTATTGATTACTAGGGATTCGTATGTGCGTGGTTTAAAGTACTACCGATTTTTCCCCCAACAAAACACTATTGGTTAGAATAAAACAGAGTAGACATATAAGATGCTGGTATATTTTCGGAAATTTGCAGTATGCCATATTGTAATAGATTTCTGTAACACGGTGAGGTCTCGCCACATGCAAACTTTACTGCCTGAGCTTGAAAACTTTGTTGTGTTAGTTTTTCGGAATAAGTTGGTTTTAAATGTTAGCCATTTAATACCGTAATATCACAAATGATGGAAATTAATTTTGTATAAAACATAAAAACATGACGTTGAAAAACATTTGTGTTAATTCTAGTACCGAACCAGCATGGTCAGCCTGTACAAAATTTCGTAAAAAAGCTAAAAACAAGGGAATGAACTGTAGCGATTTTTATGCTACATACTGAACATCGTGGCTTCCTTGCTCTGTGGTTTTCTCGTTTACATAAATAGGTTCGTGCGATCACCACAGATTAGCCAGGTAGTGATCGAATGCACGCAATCAATTAGTTTAGTTCACTTACTGGACACGAACAAACTTCATTCTGGTCAAGTTCTACATGCCTCGAGTTAAAATTTTACTTTACCCAGACTAACCGAGTAAATTTTCTTAAACAAATGGATAACGAGTATATTTTAGTGTTAGGGTAGTTTTTACTACATATATTGACAATAAATTTGTGGAATTAGAAGCAAATTGTTAATAATTATTAATCACGATTCGTGTATGCATCTCTTTTTAGTTATTACAGTTTATAAATTAATGTGATTTCATCAGGTACTTCCATTTATTTACGAATTATGCGCAACTGTAATCAAATAACTTCCATTTGTAAATTTTTACATATATACTTGACCTCGGTGGTAAATCAGCTCTCATTGGTGTGCTTAACGGCGCACATACACAGAGATTATAGGATGTTGGTCAACTCTGTGTTGCAATCCTGTGTTGATTTTCTGTTCGTTTGCTGTTTGTGTTTGCAGGAAAAGCCATTCCAAACCTTGCATTTTAGTTTCTCTGTGTGTGTGCATGTGTGTGTGTGCTAAATTACTTGCAGGCTGGCCTTAAAAAATTTTATTTGCATAAAGGTGGATACATTTACAGCAACAATAATTATGTAATTTGGATTTATTACACAATTTTGCAGTACATTTGGAGACTGCGTTAAACAGATAAAGGAAATGTGCCTTATAACTTACATTCTGTCCACCATGTAAATGAATCTTAAATTCTGTAACTTAGCTCGATAAATTGTGATTTGTTTGTATTTATGAAGTTCTGCTAGCGAAATTACAAACGGAAGAAGAACTAATCTACCACATTAATAAAACAAGTTGGTGTATATTTATTAAGGTGTTACTTAATATTTAGTTTCCACCAACATGAATTTAATCCCCTACTGTTGTCTATACTTTTCTTTTCGAGTTCTGTTCTGCTAATACCCCAAAATGAAAATTACAAGTATTTCTTTTCAAGTATACAACTAATAGCAATTACTTACGGTCATGAAAATGTATGAGAAACTCATAATCTTCAATATATGTGTCTTATCTGACCTGAACTGCAATGCACAATACATAAACCCATCACAAGACATCAACCAGATTCTATTTATTTATGCCTTCAAAGCAAACTAGTCAATTTCCTTATGTTACACCATTTCTAAATGAAAGCTGTAAACGACCAGAAATATTTAGGCCTCATGAATATTGCAAGCAACCACCACGTTCGACATGTTTTTACAACCGTTGGTTTTAAATCACTTGTGTTGATCAACTCTGTTTCAACATAAATGAGAAAATGTTACAAGATAAATTAGCAATAGAGTGACTGTTAAAAGTATATATGCTATCCATATGCATTACAAAATAAATAATTGCGCAGTTTCGTTTATGGTGTCGAGTAAAAATAGCATGAGAGTTAAAATATGGTACTATATGTTTGATTAGCTACATTACACTTATGTACAATAGCTAAATTTCATGTGCGTTACTATAGCTGTTGTCTGTGTGTTTGGCATTAACATTTATGGCATATTTAATAATTACAAATTAAATATATTCCAATACTTACAAATATTTGTGCACATAGAATAATAATAATTATTAAAACATTAGTAAATTTTTTTAATATTTAGAATGCTACGCAGGTGTTTAGAAAGTAACACATTTGAACCATTGTACAATTTAGCAGAAAAAAAAAATTTGCAAGGTGTTAAAAATATTTTCTGGTGTCATATTCCTTTAATAAAAAAAAACTGAAACTGTACCATGGTTACTTTATCAATGGACATTCCAGTTAAAAATATTTTCATTTTTCTCAGATTTTCATATCTGGCAGAAAAATATACTCTATTAAAAATTTCGTATAATGACCTGATTTTCCACAAAAATTAAGTCATCTGAGGAGCTGTGGCAGATACGCGATTCCAGACATTACATCTATGTGCCTTGGTGATGAGGTATTATAGGTCAGGCAACAGACAAACTGAATCACTTTAAGTTAAAATAAAATAACTAATTACAGTATCGAGCCTGTCTTAAATTCACTGATTCTTAACATACTAATATTTAAGAGTTTTACCATTCATTGTGATTCATGAGATCTTGGACATCAAGAACTTGTTTGAGTGTTCAACTTATACAAATATTTAGTAATTGTTCATGAATGTTTTACGAAGTTGTAGTAAATGGATATATATGTCATTATCTAATTTCTATTTATGCGTTTGGTTTAGGTGTGTGTATATATAGTATATATAGAAATACACACACTACATATATTTGTGTGTGTATACTTCTGTACAAGTCACTTAAAACTATTTGTTTCATACAAATGTTTATGCAAAATAAATAACAACAACAGATTACTGTCACTAAACTGATATTCAATGTTAGTAATATTTAACATAATTGTTTTAATGCAAAGAGTTACTTATGCATTAAGATTACAAAGGAATCAGTAAGAATTTGTGTGAGTGTTTTTTACGAAGAATTCTTTGGTAAATATTTATTTAATTATATTCTTCAGTTTAATTGGTGAAATGCCATAGGGTATTTCTAACAAATTACTAAATATTTATAATATAAATACAACCAGTCCATAGAATCAAGATAGTGAAATATTTGCTCTGACGTATTTGCACTATTGCAAAATTTCTTAGGTAACTTATTTTAAAAATCGTGAGAACACAAACATAAAATAAATTGTATCATCTATACATTCAGTATTTATTAAATGAAGTGTCCTCACTCACTCATCAAAACGCAGCCCAAACCGCTGGGCCTAGAACCATGAAATGATGAGGGTAGTTTCCGCTTTAACACGTAGGCATCCAATAAAAAAAGGGATTATGAATTAACAAAATTACAAATTCGAACGAATTAGAGAGTTATTACTGTAAATGTTAATGTTGTTAGCTTGGTAAATGTTCGCTTATTCGGAAATGTGAAAATGCGTTGGCACAAGAAATTTGTGAAATTTTTAATGGCTTTGCGGAAACAGTGTTCACTAAAATTTTTGAAAATCTATTAATTTCATGTGAATATAATTAAACAGCATAATCACATGAGGATGACTACTTTAAGCAAATAGACTACAGTTTCGGAATGCATGCAAATAATAGCACTAAGCTCTTTCAAGATTCCTATGCAATAAAACATATAAGGTACTTTATTTCTTTTTATAGTATAGATTTGGATATTTTTAAAGCCCGTTTTGACAATTAAAAAGGAACATTCAAAAATATTGTTTGTTTGTAACTGTATTAAATATCCTGAATTTTCTCGGTGTATTTACTTTTACAGTGGGTCATTTAGTTTATGTGGTTACGATAGATTTTTATTTGTATGAAAATATAACGGTATTATATTACAACTTCAACATTCTGTAATACATGAACAATAAAATATGGATTTAGTTATTCACATCACGGGAAGTGAAATGCAATTTTAAGTAAACAGTTGAGAAATATTCTGGACATGTGCAAATTACAACTATTTTCTTAAACTTTCTCAAGACAATAGGTAATAAAACATAACATAGTAATCAACTCAAATTTTGTGGTTTAAGGTTAACAGTTTTACATTAACATATTAGTTATTCGATAACAGTTACTGAAATTTTAAATATCTTCATCAGGAAACATTAAGCCTTTAGCAACGATTGACCGAACGAGCGCCGACATTTATGAATATAACAGACTACAGCCATGAAGATACGATTGTAGCAGCCTGGAAGCCAAGTTAATTGTCAAGACAGTGCCCACGAAAACCTGAAAATTTTTATAATAGAATACTTTTAAAACTACAGCTGCATTAAACTTTATACGGAAAAATAAGTGAGGGAAGTATGGTTAATTGCTGTAGCTTAAATAGAGCTGTATGTCTTCTTAACACTATTCACTAATATTGTCGACAGCAATACAGTTTGCATTAAAAAACACATTACGTTTCCTGTATTGCAAATATGTCCATTTTTTGCATAGAAACACGCATCCGATTATGGTGACTACGGGCGCTGTTGTTTGTGACTAACGTATACACAAGGTACCTATATGCGTTACATATTCAAAAACAAGTTTATTCAATATTTCTTGCCAAAAGTCAACCGTGCGAAGTTAGTGGACCGTGCACGTGAGCCGTGCTGTAGCGTAATAAGGAACATATTTTTTCTTGACTCACTATTAAAAATATTTCCAGTGCGGTTATCTACGAAAAGACCACGAACTTCAAATTGTGTTCCTATGCTTTTTAAAAATGTCGCCCATTAATTAGAACTATGATTATCAAATTAACAGTGTGCTTTCCAAGCTCCTCAAAAGTGTTAAAATTGACTTTTCCACTTTGCTGTAGCTGAGAAAATATCACTGTAATCGTAAAACCAAATAATAGAAATCTGCATTGGACTTGACCACATACTTTCTGCAAATAAAATAACAGGGTCATCGCTTGAAGTCCCATTGAAAAACACATTCTACTGAAACACTGTACGCTAGTTTAGTTCTTCATGCCTAGAGGCGATGAGATAGTTGTTTGATGGACGTGTTTAATTCGAATTAACGCCTTCCCCGTTTCCATGCCTCAAACGTAAAACAATAAATTAAATAAATAAAAATAAAAATAGCATCCACTAACTCTTAACAGCTGTATGTGATGCTGTTTGTGGTATTTCGTCTAATAGAAACCTTAAATTTTAAGCTATACTATTTTTAAAAAAATCCAATGATACGATACGTTTCCTCTCGCGGATTTCAGTTACAACAAGCTTATGTGTCCTCTCATTCCCTCCACCCACGAAAACTGGGTTCCCCTTTGAGTAGCGGAGAGGGTGCACGGACCGCAGCTCAGAGGCACGTCTCGTGCCATTCAGTCACACCCTCAAGAACTGGTTTGCCCCTGGAGCGACAGAGAGGGGGTGTGACTGAGAGACGGTAGACGACACTGGCTAGGACACTTGGTTCACCTTTTTTGATGGTCAGAGATATATATTTTATTTACAGAGCACTTGTATAGAGGACTTAGAATTCATTTTAAGTTTATAATCTTTATGTATTTAGTTTTTGTTTGTGATTAACTATAACATACTGTTGACTTTTACAGAGGCTTTTTTAAATAGTGATTGATCATTAGTGACATTCAGGCACTTTGGTGAAGATAGGTGTAAATGAATTAGACTTTGCTCTACTTATATCTTTAATTTAATTAAAGTTCTCCATTACTTGGCGTATCTTGCCAAACTTGTATCATTGGCGTCAGAAGTGGGATGGAGGCACTTACATAAAATAACAAACAAATAGATAAATAAATTGGGTGTATGTAATTATATATTCTGACTAACTTGTTAAATTCTCTAAACCATCTAATTTTAGGTAAATAAGTTATACAGGGTGTATATTAATTCATGATACAACGCTTGAGGGCAGGTAGTACGAGCCAAAACAAGCACTTTTTAACTATAAACCCGTAGGCGGAAATGTACCGTCTTCGTAGGGGAGCGCAATGAAAACTCAGCGTAGGCAACCCCGCTGTGCATTACACTGATCTGTCGAAGGTATTTGAAGCCCCCATCCTCT
>PNEQ01075360.1:0-17733 GCA_003012365.1 Medauroidea extradentata
ACAAGATTTCCAAATGCAGCAAAATTAATCATTTTCTTAAAATTTAAAAAATTCATAACTCAGAAACTAACAGTCCAAAAAAATTGTAACTAGGGCATTTTCATTTAATTTCGTAATACTACCATTAAACAAAAAATAATTAAATTCTATGACATCTTTTTTTTTCACTTAGTTGATTTGACATGGAATGTCCCTATATTCTCTGTATATCTTTATAACAACAAATACAAACAGCTTTATCCAGTCCACTATGCTGAGGGTACTTTAATTGCAGAACATCTTTGTTTTTAATTCATCTTTATTTCTCTAAAAAAATAGCTATCCGGCTGCGGCTTTGCCCGCGTGAAATTATGTAATACAAACAGTAACTCTGGATAAAATATGTGATGAAGGCATTTAACAGCTAGCGTACTCAATAACTGTGAACTATAAATTGTCTTAGCTCAGTGAAAAGAGCGCACGCAATATGCTCGTATGATGTCATTTCCCATCGCAAAGACTTGCACAGGCTACAAACCCATAACCCCACCCCTCCCACACCACAAACTTTGTACAATACCCAAGTGAATACTTAAAGGCAGGCCGTAATAATACTTTCGTATGTACGGGCTACAGTCCAAAGAGGTTTTATTTATGGTGGGTTGGCAAAAAAAACCCCGCAACTCCCCAGACTTAACTACAAATTATTCAAGACAGGCAATGAGAGTTATTTCGCGTGTACAGGCTATAGTCCAAAGAGGTTTAACTATAAGCAAGAAATAAAAAGGAAACAAATTTTGAACTAGTTCAGGTGTTACGAAAGATTATTCTTAAATACGTTTTATTTTTTATATAGGCTTTCAAGGATGAATTTCCAAAAATCTTTAAATTACTTTTTAGGTATTTACTTATGTTTCATTATAAGACAAAAGCCACCTCGATATCTCTAACGGTTTAGGTGATACGACTGATTAATCAAAAAACTGTTTTATTTTTTAAAGGCTTTCAAAAACGAATTTTGAAAAATCCTGAAATAACTTTTTAGGTATTTGCGTAAGCTTCATTTTAAAGAAAAAATCACTTCGATATCAGGTGGTGGTTCAAGAGGAAGAGAGGATTTACTGTAAACGAATTAAACGGCTTTTCACCTCCTTAATATGAAAATTTTGAAAAATCCTGAAATTTATTTTTCTAGACATTTGTATTTGCGACCTAACGAAGTGAATAAGACGACGATAGCCCGTCGGGTTCGAGAAATATCAAAGATTTGCAAAAAATACATTTCACCCCGTTTCACCACCTTAATAGCCGAATTTCAAAATTTCCTTTCTTAGTGCGCGCCTACGCCACAAGGGAAAACTTCCCTTAAAATTTCACATTTCTAGGTCCAGTGGTTTGGGCTGGGCGTTGATGATGAATGAATGAGTCAGTCAGTGAGTGGGGCACTTCCTTATATTATATATATATATATATATTTTTTTTTTTTACTCCCAGTCCTTCCCTACTACGGTATCAAAGTTTTGGAACAGTTTAAAATTGAAACACAGTAACATAAAATGTTTTTGTACCTTTAAGAAATTATTCACTAAATACTATCTTACTTCGTAAATTGAACTTAACTGTATATATGTACGTGTTTCCATGAGCACATTTATGCGCATGTGTCTGTGTATACTTGTGTATTTTAACGTATGTTAGCGTGCGTGTGGGAGAATGTTATCCCGTCCTTCACCTCCTCATGAGCCCCTGATATTTTTTTTTAATGTAACTTGTGTTGTTTTGTTCTCATGAGTTTTAGGTGCATAGTATGTATTTTAATAATTTTTAATGTATGGTCATGTTTCTAAGACAGTAAACAGATGTTATGAGTGCAGTGGAAGAAAAGGCAAATATGCCTTAACTGCACATGAAAGCCCCAAATAAATAAATAATAATCAATGAAAAAAACTTAGTCGCACCTATACCTAGCCACACTGTTACATTAGATTTGAATACATATGTGCTTGAGTAGGGCCTATCTTAGTAAAAGATATCTCAATATATTTTACAAATACAAACTTGAGAATTGTAAAAGAAAGTGTGATGACACTAAACAAACAGTGTGTTTATTCTTTTCTATTCAGGCGCACGCGCAGCGACAGAAATATTCTGTGTGGTCAACCTGCCACCAAAATTGTAACATAACACGCAATTTGTAAGGAAGGCCATACAAATAAAATTTAGAATATCCAATTTCTTTCATCCACGGATACCCCCCATCTAACTCTAAAACAAAAAAGGTTGTCACTAACTGTAATTTACGTTACATTTTTACATCGATTGGAAATCACACAATGTTAACAAAAAAATCTTTTACAGAAATTAGCAAACATAACTATTAACAGTACAGTTCATAAATATACTATAACAGTTCTGAAGTCATTCGGATGAGTGGTTTGCGATTAATGTGAGTTTCAAAGTTTATTCAGGCAGACAAGTTCAGCATGCTGGATTGCCGAAGTGAATGCCGCATCATGTGTGCAGAAGAGTTCCAAACCTGTCCTCATCTCCCCCCCCCCCGAGTATGTCAACAAGTCATCTGCAGACACTTCCTACCTGTACCTATCTTTATTACAGAAGTAGATATTCAAATTTTGTCGTCAGATCCTTGGGTGCAATCAAAACAGCTGGAAGCTTGAGCAAAGGGCAGAAGTCCAAACATTCTATTCTAAACTAAATATGCCAGCTGATTTACTGATTTAAATTATTAACAAAATGTCATGGTCAAATTATGTATCTACCTAATTTACTATAGCGATGTCAACCTAAACTCACAATGTCCAACTAAGAAATAAATTAATTCAATTTCAAACATGTCAGAACTCCTTTTGGCTATGATTCATACACATTGTTCTCTGATTTAACTAACAAAGCAATGTAACAGACACAGGTACAAGTACTTACAGTTAATACTTGTAAACAGGTACACACAAAGGGGCGACACAATTTTTTCTGCGGACGCGCGGTCGCAAAGTTTCGCCAGTATTAAACTGGCTTCCTCAGGCGGCAAGACATGGCACACTGCAGTCCAGCGGCAGTAAAGTTCTGTGGCCATGTTGACTGAAGTTTAGTGGAACATAAGATAAATACAGGCTCCTGCAAATACATGATACCCATGACCTCATCTACAGCTTCAGTCGTGCCTCCTGTTGACAGATCAAGAATCCGCCACACTGTAATGGTCAGTATCATTCTCTTCCTTTGGGTCCAAGCAAGGTTGAGTAGGTCCAACTCAGCTTTTTCAGTTTGGTAACTGTGCTTCCCTACAAACAGTAATTGATACTGCATGAATATTCCCATCTTACATTCAAATTTTACATACCCTTTTATTTAAATGTATGGCCAATATTTTAATAAAACATACAAATTTTGTTTATAAGGGTCCAAACTCAACAAAACAAACAAATAAATATTCATCTTTACTGGCCAAAAAAAATTCAAAATAGACTTTATGCTTAGTTCTTTTCTTCTTTATTTCAAACGACTACAGTAGAACCCTTTCATAGTGTTCCCACTTATGTTTTCCTGATTGTAATACTACCTTTATTAGGTACCTAAAACTGCTTTATAATAGGAAATCACCATCTTATATGTTTTCCCATTTACAAAGTAAACAATTTTTGATCCATTGTGAACACACTGCAACAGGGTTCTACTATTCAGTACAGCTGGTGAGGTTTTACATTAATTGTTTCTACTTTGGGTTGCCCCTTTATGTTACTATAAAGTGAGTACAGGTTAGACAAGATGTTTTTCACCACAATTGCAAGGCCAATCCAATGATGGAAGAACTTTGACATCAGGCCTTTCTTTTTGGTGGGGTTGAGAACCAACTCTTCATGTAATGGTTGGTACTCAACTATCCTATGATGAAGATTGTAGAGTTGCTTGGCTTTCTCTGTGCAGCATATCTGATTGTCTTCCACTTCCATAGCTGTTTGGTTACCTAAGCATTAACTTTTTGTTTGTAATCAAAGGATATTAATTCTAACAAACGTGCCTAAATTTATGAGAGACCATTGTCTGACCAAACACCTAGAAAAATACAGTTGGTCATTACATGTAAAACAAAAGAATAAAAAACATTGCAATTACTCCTCTCCAACCTGTCCCTGCCTTCTCCCAACTAGCTGTTGTTTGTACCTTCTACAGTTAATTTATCTCAATTTCAATGTGGTGTTGATTAAAGTACATAACCATATTAATGATAGTACATAGCCGTTATAGTGTTACCGAGGCCAGTTTTTTCTATAGAAAGTTTTTCTTCGTGCGCGCACTATAAAAGTGCGCGCTGATCGCATTCGGGGGGCTATTACAAGTACCCCACGATGTTGTATGACTTGAAATATGGTTTTAATTAAAGTTTATAGGCTTACTTAAAAGGTGACATAGTTTTATTGTGTTTCTATGTCCAGTTTTTTTAATATAAATTTTTTTCTTCGGCGCCGCACACGAAAAGTGCGTATTTTTCGTGTTCGGAAGGCTATGACAAGCCCCCTACGATATATAGCGCTACGAAATGTGGTGTTAATTAAAGTACATAACCATATTAATGATAGTACATAGCCGCTATAGTGGTACCAAGGCCAGTTTTTTCTATAGAAATTTTTTTCTTCGTGCGCGCACTATAAAAGTGTGCGCTGCTCGCATTCGGGGGGCTATTACAAGTACCCCACGATGTTGTATGACTTGAAATATGGTTTTAATTAAAGTATATAGGCTTAATTAAAAGATGACATAGTTTTATTGTGTTTCTATGTCCAGTTTTTTTAATATAAATCTTTTTCTTCGGCGCCGCACACGAAAAGTGCGTATTTTTCGCGTTCAGAAGGCTATGACAAGCCCCATACGATATATAGCGCTACGGAATGTGGTGTTAATTAAAGTACAAAACCATATTAATGATAGTACATAGCCTCTATAGTGGTACCAAGGCTAGTTTTTTCTATAGAAATTTTTTTCTTCGTGCGCGCACTATAAAAGTGCGCGCTGCTCGCATTCGGGGGGCTATTACAAGTACCCCACGATGTTGTATGACTTGAAATATGGTTTTAATTAAAGTATATAGGCTTAATTAAAAGATGACATAGTTTTATTGTGTTTCTATGCCCAGTTATTTTAATATAAATAATTTTCTTTGGCGCCGCACATGAAAAGTGCGTATATTTCGCGTTCGGAAGGCTATGACAAGCCCCCTACGATATATAGCGCTACGAAATTTGTGTTAACTAAAGTACATAACCATATTAATGATAGTACATAGCCTCTATAGTGGTACCAAGGCTAGTTTTTTCTATAGAAATTTTTTTCTCCGTGCGCGCACTATAAAAGTGCGCGCTGCTCGCATTCGGGGGGCTATTACAAGTACCCCACGATGTTGTATGACTTGAAATATGGTTTTAATTAAAGTATATAGGCTTAATTAAAAGATGACATAGTTTTATTGTGTTTCTATGTCCAGTTTTTTTAATATAAATTTTTTTCTTCGGCGCCGCACACGAAAAGTGCGTATTTTTCGTGTTCGGAAGGCTATGACAAGCCCCCTACGATATATAGCGCTACGGAATGTGGTGTTAATTAAAGTACAAAACCATATTAATGATAGTACATAGCCGCTGTAGTGGTACTAAGGCTAGTTTTTTCTATAGAAATGTTTTTCTTCGTGCGCGCGAGGTGAAATGACATATGCCCTTTTTGCTCGTACCTACGCGCCGGCCCGGGAGCGGATAGAGCTGGCGGATAGAGCTAACTTCAGTCCAGTACCTTTACTGCTGTCAATCCTCGTACCTGCTCCAGTTCCACGTGTGTCCCACTCTGCTGCTGCATAATATGCATAGGTCTATCATATGGTGAAGAGATGGGATGCAGAACGTTGGACAGATGGAGAGTTGAAAGACTGAACAGGATGTGCAGAGTTGTGAATGACGAGGGTGAATGGAAGGTTTACATTCTGACCTAACTAACGGAGGGTCTAGAGGGATAGGAAACACCACTGCAATGTTGCAAACTTAGCTGGATTCCCACGAGGTTTATCAGGGAAAATTATTGTTTAGCAGAAAATTTTCCATTTAGCGGACAGCAGAATTTTAGACTGTTCACAGCAGAAATTACCAGTAATGATTTTGGTATCTGTGACATTATAGGCAGTGCATTGGTGCAAAGGGTTTGAATGGCTAGGAAGATAGAAAATGAAACAAGGGGGGAGGGAAAAGGAAAATTGAGGGCATGTATGACAAAGGAGGAGTATGGATGGGAAGTGGGTGGGAGAGAGAAGGAATAGGAGCTCGTTAGCTGGTCACAGAATGTTTATAGCTAGATAACTACTTCTAACTGTATTGCAAATTTATCTATGTTTAGTTGACAGAACCATGCGCGGCTTGTGGATTTTGACATACGTAGGGCTGCATATGAGGAGAAACACTTATCCCCCAATAAAACGAGGCGGGTCCAGGGGTCCTCCCCTGGAAAAATTGGATTTCAGTGTGCAAAATGGTACTATTTTAGCAGTTCCTTGTGTTGTAAACATTGAATATACTTTCGGTACATTTATTAATATTTTGTTAAAGTAAGAACTATTCTCTTAAAGGACCTCCCTAGTCCCTAGTAGAGGAAGTTAAGTAATGTTTCAAGCAGTTACCGCTATTCCATTTTCTCAAATAGTTTACAACATTTAAAGGACTACATTTTTCAGACCAAAATTCACAAACTCTACAAACATAATTTTAAAAAATATAAATTCCTTTGGATTACTGTAATTTTTTTACACAACAAAATTCACATAATTCACAAACATAATTTTAACAAATGAAACATACCTTTGGATTACTGTGTTGGGCACTTGACGTAGCAAGTAGGCGGAGAAAAACAAGGGTAGCTGCGTGGTAAGTTACGCCAAGTCTAAATCACCAACAATTGGATTCACATCATAGCTCAGTCGTTTTTAAGACAAATCACAGTGTTTCACATTTAACGAAACTGCACCGGTTTTTTTCTATATCTCACTGTATTTAGAAATGAACATATTAAGTCAAAAACATATTTCTACTAAATGGTCACTTAACTAATGTGTGGATATCCATTACTTGTACATGAAATTCATTTGTCTTTTTTTTTCTTAGAACAAATTTCGCAATAAACTTGCTATACTAGGCTCACTTTATCGTGAACGGCCTATATAGGGTAAGGGCCGTACGCAAGGAGGGAGGTTAGAGACTTCAAACAGCGACTTTTATAAACATAAAGAAAGGTATTTATACATAATTAAAATATATATAAACAAAACAAATGAACTAGTAAGACCTTAAAAGTTAAAAGCTGCTTAAATATCTCAATAAATTCAGTGAAATAATAGATATATAATGGTAAATTCTAACGGTGACTCCCCCTAATACGAAATACAAATATATAAAGGGAGTACATCTGTTTATGGCTTTCTGTCGTGTCTACTATGGAATCATAAATAAAACAAATTTTAAAGGTATTTGAAAAGGACGTCTAGTAAAATAAAAAAAATTATTTGTATTTGATAAATGGTTATGGTAGTGGCCGGACAGAAAATCGAGTTTTGAAATTGTTGTCTATGCGTTTAATATTTTACTTCTCTGCCATATGGTTTGGTAAAGTGCTAGGCTATAAAGTATGTTCTTTAAAAATTAATAACAATGTCACTTCTATTTTACTTGGTATTTTGAAGTTGATATTATTTTATTATTTGGTATGAAGTAGGCCTACATTATAATTCGTGTGAAATAATAGGCTGCAAAAATGTTTACTGTAACGTCTAGGTGTGAGGGAGCAACATCTAAAACTTATCATTCAGCCTCGAGAAAACTGTTGCAATTTTAAGGGATTTTATGGCAAAATATTATAAATAAACTATTCTTTTTGGCTTAAAGTAATAGGTTTAAAAATTCTGTACATGCAAAATCATGCTACTTTAGACCCGTTTTTTTTTTTTTTTTTAATGTGTTTGAGCTGGTTTTTGAGTGAAAATGTAGTTACAATATTAGAATATTTGTACTAATTAACTAAGTTGCATACAAAAAATGTGGAAAGTTTGTAGGAAATGTCACGGTGTGTAGCACAGGTCATAAAATTTTGGTATAATTTACTCCAGTGATGTCGCGAAACAAGCAAGTTGAGTGACAAGTTGCGTCTGTCGTTAGTGCAGTGTAACATGAAGCACTTCGTGGGCTGCATGCCTGGCAGCCCATGTGCGCCATATACCAAGACCCCCCCCCCCCCTCCTTTCTTCCCACGTTTTCAGAATGGGATGTGATCTGCGTACCAGCAAGGTCACGTGGGCTGCTCGCCTCGCAGCCCTCCCTAGTTCAGACCGCCCAAGGTAGGAAACGCGTATACACAAGTAAATGTTTAAAACTTTCTCGCATTCCTCAGACTTCATGATCGGCTAACAATTTTGGTGAGTAGGTAGTTCAAAAGATATCATGGCAAATTATCTTCTAAAATACCAGCTGTGAAAATGAAAATAATTTACTCTAATTCCTAAATAGTCAGGGAGGGCTGCAGCCTAATTGCACAAACCGCCACTGGACAGAACAGTGAAGAGGAGTTTAGGGGACGTATTCAACATGGAGACCAGCTGGTTACTTATATGGGTCAGAATTGAGCAGTGAGGCCAGTGTATTGACTGGAGATAACAATAGAATAAGCATAAGAGAGGAAAGTTGGGACAAACAATGTGATGCTATAAAAATCATGATTGTAAACTGTCGGAGTGTGTGTGACAGGTTTGATGCTTGGGTGAGGTTGAAGGATGCGAGGCGTTTGTGGTGGTGGAACAAGGAGGCAGGGAATGTAAGCAGGATTAATTCATAATTTTCAGAAGAGATGGGGAAGGGGAGGAGGAATAATGGTGTGTTGAAGGGAGGGTTTAGAAGAGTTGGAGGAATTGATTAGTGAAGAAGAGAGAGTGATGGAAATATTAAGGAATATGTAGAAATATCACAGTACTGGTAGCATACAGGCCACCAGGACAAGGGTGGGATACAATTGATGTGATAAAGGACAGGATCGATAGACTCAGGGACAGGCAGGGGACCTAAATTTGCCGGGTGTACAGTGGATTGAGGGAACAGAAGGGGTGGGTAACGTGATGTAGAGAATGACAGTACAGTTATTGAACATAGGCTTGGTGCGTGCAGTAGAGATAGAATGAAGAGGGCGAGAGATCCATACTAAATGTGGTGTTTGGCCTGGGAATGCTATTGTTGGTGCGGAAGTACTGGAAGGGATCAGTGACCACAGCGTCCTAGTAGTGTAGTTGAAGGGAAAAGGGCTCAGGAGGTTAATGAATGAGAAGTGTGGAAGTACTGGCAAGGAAATAAACTGGGGGCATAACTTTTTATAAGAGTTAGGTTTGAGATTGTGCTGGGGTTTCCCCCTCTCCGAACTTGACTTGGTGCTTTGACCTGGATTAACGGGAGCAATAAACAATTTTTACGGCAGCAGATGTGTGTGTGCACGCCCTGGACGCTGGGGTGTGGAACTGATACCTTCGGCCAAGCTCGGGCCGCATCGTAACTGTTCGGGCCGCCCTCCCTCTCCTGGCCCTCCCCTCCTTTCCTTGGCCAGCGTTTGCTGGTGACCCGCCGCGGAGAGGCACTCTGGTCTCCGTCTCCGTCCGTGAAAGGCCATGTCCCACTCGGCACTCCGTCGGTAAGTGTATAGATTTGATTCGGGTCGTCATCTTGTTGCCGGCTCGGTAAGTCGCGTGTTTACCCTATGTTATTTACTAGTTTGTTTAGGTTTGATTAATCCATTATGACGTACCGGCGGGGTGTCGAGGGGGCCCGAATCTAATGGCGCTATTGATTTGTATGGGCCCTTCAGGCCATGTCGTGGGCAATTAAATGTGTAACCTTATGTTAACTATTGTACACTCTTCCCGATGTCATTGTACGTAATGAGTGAAAATTGATAATACATCGTTTCCACCCAGTATTATCTGGTTTGGTTATTTCGTCGTGTTTACCCTCTCGGGTAACTCGAACCCTTTTGTCTCTTGTGCCCAGAGTGTGGTACAAGATCTGGTCTAAAAGGGATAGTGTTGAAATCTTGTGGACTGAATTTAAAAGGATAGTTGAGGAAATGATGGTAAATTTTATACATACAGAAGAAGTTTGGTGCTGAGGAGACCCAACGTAATATGGATGGGGGCCCTTGTTAATAAAAATGGCCAATTACATGATTGTGGGGTGAATGGCAGTATAAGATTGTTTGCCGATGACTGTGGTTTCTGTGCAGTGGAGGAGGAGGGGGGGAGTTTCAGGATGACAGTAATAGGATACGTTTCTGGATGGAAGCTAACAAAATAAAAATAAATATGAAAAAGACGAGGATTGTTAGGTTTACAAGGAAGACGGTTAGGAGTATGGACGTGTACTGATGGGAAGGGCAGGAAATATAGGAAGTTTGAAAATACAGGTATCTAAGCATAGTGATGCAGAGTGACTTATGGTGGAGAAGGCAGATAAAGAGTGTGATATCTAAGGATAAAAGACTCTAGGCATGATGGGAAGGATATTGAAGGGTGGCAGTAAAGCAGTGAAAGAGAAGATGCAAAGATCTTGCAACCCACAAGGTGGATGAAGGATGAGTGTAGAAGGCAAGGGCAGGCTGGTGACGATGATGGGAACTTTCGGCCATCTGTGATGTTGAAGGAACTGGGGTGCAACTCATTGAAGGAAAGGAGTAGAGTAGAACAGCTGGTCAGGATGCACAGGTTGGTGAATAAGAGCGAATAACTGTGAGAAGACCCAGGTGCTGAGGAGCAGAACAAACAGGGATAGGCAGTCTGTGCTTAGGAGGTCTGTGAGGGAGTGGATTTAACTTTCTGAAGAGTAGGCAGTGTTCTCCCCAGGTCCATTTTGTCGGGCACCTCACCCGGCTAGTTTTCTCTGCCACCCAGCTAAGAAACAGAAATTCCCATCAACGCCATCAAGCTTATTCTACAATGCACCCAGCTGGTCTCGTGAACCACCCAGCTCTAAATTTGTGCTAGGGAGAACACTGAGTAGGTGACTGTGAGGGGGCTGGAAAGTTTAGGAGGGGATTTAGGAGGATATTACCGCTTGTCACCGGGTGGTTGCCCAGTTGCAAGTTATTATTATTATTACAATAAAGGACTTTTGCTTATAAATGAGTAGTGTAGCTACAAGTGGGACAGACCCTCCACCTCCACCCCTAAAATTTAAAATCTCAATTTTGAAAATACCGGTATAAGCATAATGCCGTTTTAATATATTTAAAATATTTTCATCACTTAATTATTATAATGTTAACAAAACACAATATTATTAGGCCTAATATTTATGATAGTCTAATCAATAACTGTGGGAGGTATGTAATCTTTACTCTGGCCTGTGGAAGCTATTTATTTCATTCTTAATTTCAAAGAAGTGAGTTCCATGTCATGTCTTTCTACCAGGTTTTTTCTGTTTCGTGAGTGCTGTGGCTTGGCACAGCACAGTTGCTGGCTGGTGAACTGCTACCTACCCCTTGAGCCACACCCTTCAAACAATAGCATTGCCTGCTACGAGGGACTAGAAAGTGTGCCGAGTTTGGTATCAACATGAGCATAGTCTCAGTCACTAATCTGTAGATTGAAGATAGGTTATTGAGTGTAGCAGTACTGTCGCTGTCTGTGCCAGTGGCGTAGCAAAGGGGAAGGCTCAGAACCACAGCTGTCTGCAAAGAGGGGAGGGCGGCAAGGGAGAGCACCTGCCAACATAGTTTTTTTTATATGTTCTGAGGTGTTGATAGAAATTAAATTTTGCTGATTATTATCAAATAACCTTTCACGTCATATTTCTTTATTTCATAAAGTGTAAAGAAGGAAATTACATGATTTATTTTATATGTAGTATAGTTAAATATGTAAGTCTTTCTTTCTTTCTTTCTTCTATGTTCCCCCCTCTTTGGACCAAATCCTATGGACACCATCACTGTGACATCACACAATGATGCTGGTTCTAAATGGACACTCGGCCAATGCTAAACAGCAGGGATACAAAAACGTGTGAGGTAGGGGCATTGAAAATCGTGGGGCTAGGGCACTGAAAATCTTGGGACAGTAAAAATTATGGGGCAGTGGCAGGAGCACTTCACACTATGGGGCAGGGACATTAAAAACCATGGGCCAGTGGATACATAAATTTGTTGGAGAAGGTCACTGAAAATTGTGGGGTAGAGACATTAAAAATCAAGGGACAGAGGTACAGAAAGTTTAAGAGTAGGGCACTAAAACTGTAGGGATGGGACTGGGGCATAGGTACGGAAAGTTTTAGGGTTGCGGCACAGAACATTGTGGGGCAGGTACATTAAAAATCATTGGGCAGAGTACAAAAATGTTTAGGGTATAAACACCTAAAACAATGGGGCAGGGACATGAAGTACTACATTTTAAGGGTAGGTGCATTAAATATGTGAGGCCGGAACAAGTCATGGGGCAGTGTCCTTCGAAGGCAGACATGGGCAAACTTTTTAAGGGGAGGGCCAGATGAACTAATAAATTATCTAGGTGGGCCGGAAAAAAATTGAACAAAACACATCTTTATAAGTGCTAAACTTTATTCGCCATGCTACCGATCTACAGACATCTACTATGGCACTACGCCTACCTGAGGTTGCATGCAAACTCTGTTAATGTTACATGCGATAATACAGTTTCTTAAAACACAATGAGAAGGAAACCATTATTCTATTCTAGCTACGCAGAAAATACATTTTGTCCTATGTGTAATTGTAGTGGTTATTCAGAACCATTTCGTGGGCCGGACTGACTAGCTGAAAGGCGGCACTTTGCCGGCAGGCAGTACTTTGCCCATGACTGGTCTAAGGTAACAAAGCCACAAAAACGATTCGCCTACAATCAACAATATATTACATTTTTAAAAATTAAGCCCCCCCCCCCCTTTATTTTTGTCAGCAGCAGAATTTGTATAGGCTTAGCTAAATAGCAATATCTAACTTACTTATTGTGAAAATTACTTAGTTTGAATATTCTTAGAAAAATATATGAAGACAATTTTAATGTTGTAATATGCAATATAACTGTGTGTTCATAAGTTGTATCAATCTTTGCCTCATTCAATATTATTTCTGAAGGTACAGAGATGCATACTAGGCATCGCAACACTACGCCTTACATAAATATATTTTCTCGCTAAGTGTATTAAATTATTTCTACTCTTGACAGTATCAGTTTACATGGGAAGTCCTGCCACACTCTTGTTTGCCATTCTTTAGGCCTAAATGAAAGTATTTATATATTTTAACTGTATTACAAAAATTCATCAGGAAGCCAAATGTATGTATTTCAATGCTCAACTTTCAAAACAAACATTTGTTTGGAACCAGTGCTCTCATGTAACGTCACCTCTAATGGTGTCCATTGACGTACATGCCCCGAGTCTTTCCCCCCGCCCCCCAACACACACAAACAGTGGTAAAAACAATTTCTGTGCAGTCGTCTCTCTGTATAAAAGAGTTTGACTGACTGACATCAAACTGCAGCCCAAACCCCTGGACCCAGAAACATGTAGTTTTTTGTGTAGGTTCGCTTTAGGTCGAAGGCGAGCACTAAGAAGGGATTTTTTAAAATTCAAACCCAAATGTGGTGAAAGAGGGTGAAATGTGTTTTCCAAGATTAGTCTACATATCTCGAACCTGACAGCGTATCGACGTGATTTTTACTTCGCTGGATCAATCATAAAAATGCATAATAGCCAATTTAAGGATTTTTCAAAATTCAACATTTAATTCTTCATTGGTCGCGATATGAGCATTTTGTTGACCCTCCAAAATATTGTCTCGCATATTTTTTTTTAATTAGAGGATAGGGTTGTCCTTTCTTCTAATTAGCTGACTTTTGTACCTTCCTTTTTTAGTCGCTAGGCGGCCAACCGGATACGACCAATACTTACCCTTGTGATAGGGTATTTTTACAGGTATGCGTGTTGCGTGAGCATTTTGTTCATTGCGTGACCAGTCGTGTCTGCTACACTCGTGGCGGCAGTTTGGTTTACAAAGTTCTGTTGTTAGTCGTAGAAAGTATTTTTATAAGTTTTATGTAATTTTATGGAAATAAGTTTTAGTAGTACTTAACAAAATGTATTGTGAGAAGAAAATTCTTCGACAAATTTCTGAATGTTCTAAAACAGGTATGTTGTTGTTATTATTATTGTTGTTGCTTACTGCTGTTGTTGTTTTGTAATATTAGGTTATTACGTATAACATTCATACTTTTAGACGTTTTTACTATGTACAAAAAATGCTGACTAACAAATAAGACAGTATTTTTGATAATATTATTACCTAAATAAAAATGGAAACTTTTGATTTGCAACAAAAAATATCTACAGAATTTCACTAAAATATATAGAAGTAAAATTATATGTACAAAAGCATTGTTATAACATGATAACTTAAATTATTATTTGTGGTTTTGTATTTCAATTACAATATTTACATTTTTATTATCGTGTATTTTTGTTGCAGAAGTTCCACCATGGTTGTTGGAGAGTTTGTGATCTTAAACTCAAGGAGGAAGCAGCAAAAATCAGGCAGAAAAAGATGATCTTTCCCCAAGAATACAGTGAAAGTGAGAGTGAAACTGAGGAAGAAATTTTGCGTGTTGATACAGAACAATTGTGTGCTAGTGAAAATGAACCTGCGGGTATTTCACTGTGTACAACTCTGGGAAAATACAAGAAAACTGAGTGGTCAATCCATCCTCCTCGTCCTAACGTGCGCACGAGAAAGCATAATATTGTGATCCACTGGCCAAGAGTAAAGAAAGTTGCAAACAATGCTCGGACTGCCTTAGACTGTTGGAAATTGTTTCTTCCAGAAAATATGATTCAAGTAGTGGACTGTACCAACGTTTGTTTAGATAGAATGCGTTAGAACTATGGATGTAAAAGAGATTGTAGCAGCACCACATTTGTTGAGTTGAGCACTTTGTTTGGTTTACTTTATCTAACAGGTGTGAAAAATTTGCAGCATCTAAATATCAAGTAATTTTTCAGTGATGATGGCACAGCTCCTGAATGTTTAAGAGCAGTAATGTCTATGACAAGGTTTTACTTGCTTCTGCGTGCTCTTAAGGTTCGATGACATACATGATAGGGACGTAAGGAAACTAACAGACAACCTAGCTCCTATAAGAAACATTTTTGAGCAGTTTTTTACCCAGTGCATGGCAAATTATCTAGTAAGTGAATATGTAACTTTAGATGAAATGCTGGAAGCATTTCGAGGATGTTCCAAGTACTGGCAATACATTGCTAATAAACCTGCCAAGTACGGACTATAGATTTATGGTCTCGTAGATTCGCAAACATTCTACACAAATATCAAGTCTATTCTAGTAGGCAACCTGAGGGGTCATATTGTATTATAGTGATGCAGGTATCGTGGTAAAAGTAGCTTTGTTCACGTGGTCTGCCAGTTTTGTGCCAGTTCTGCTAGTTTTCTGCCAGTAGGTGTTTGTTTTACCGGAAGTGTTTTTTTGGTATGCTGTTCAGGTGGGACTAGCAGATACCAGTTTTGCCAGAAATGGCTGCCATTTCTGCCCATGCTCTGGCAGCAAAAATAGTCATGTGTGACATCACACGACGATACTGGTTCAAAACAAACTCTCTCGTCCAGTTCTAAACAGTGATACAAATTTTGTCCCTGCTGTAATAATCCAATAACAGAAGGACTGTGCAAATTCTTTTGTTTACCAAATTAATTAAAATCACCGTAGTCACGAACAAAGCAGATAATGTTGCAACGTACTCGTAGTTCTTTTGTAAATAGTGACGAGGTTAACCTAATGGTAAACGTACATCAAACCTACATTTATGTTTTTTTGATCATTGTTTAAATAAATCAAGATTGCATTACGTAATTTGGTACGATGCGTTACGATTTCGTCTACGAGTTGTTTTGAACATTAGATGCCTTTCCTAGGCATTTAGTGAAGAAATCTTGAAACAGATCAAGATTGGAATTTGACAGTAAAATTTGTATTATATGGAAATAATTATCAATGCTCGTTATTTAACAAGTTAAGTTTTAAGTTAACCCACAATATGTTGCAGAATAGGCCTAATAAGTACGAACATGTTGACGCGTTTCACTCGTGCCAAATAGATTCACGTTTACGTTCCGCCGCAGATTTGTTTGTCCCCTGAGTTAAATTAGAGTTAGGAAGTTTGTACATACCTTTAAACCACTTGTTGCCACACTTTGTTTGTATTTTTACCTTTAAATATATTTGACCTCATGTTTTTCTTGTACTCACGTCTTTTGTAAACAAACCACGGCCATGCGCCGCCACTACCAATTGTTTGTAAACTGAATACCATTTATATTTATTATTTCACGCATTTATGTATTGTAAGCCTTATTTTTGCATCTTGATAATTTATTTGACATAAATTATTTAGTGTTTAAAACCTTTCACGGCACCAAGTAGAAATATTTAGATTTAGTATTTTTTATTCGCGCGCCCATGCGGCGACATTTAACGCAGCGTAGTTAGCCTCCCTGCCTAGAGCCTGCCATGTTCCAGAAGTCCCGTAAGCACCACCCCCTCGGGAGGCCACCCACTCTGCTCGACCCCCTAAAGATTCGGGTATAAAAGGGGGGCCTTCAGCCCTCGTTAGTCAGTAGTCGTCAGGGGATCGGCCTAACCACTGAGTCTCCTTGGCACTCCTCCCGATCTGTTGGTTGACGTCCGCAAGGTGCCAAGAGATTACCCTTACCCAACCTACCTTGTTCCTACCATACACGCTGGGGTTGATGTCCGCAAGGTGCCCCAGCACCACACACAACAGTCCGTCACAGAGGGTTGACGTCCGCAAGGTGCCCTCTGCGATACCTTTACCTTAAATCCACCAGTCGGCGGATTCCTTGTACCCCACCCAACTCTTGCACTTTTCCTATAGGAGTGTCAAGTAGCGCTCGGTGGCGAACACCGCTAGCCTGGCCCGCACGTGCCATTGTTGTTTTACAGAACACAGTCAGTTCTGCGCGCTTGTTATTCCAAAAGTTATTTTCATCGGAATATTAAGATATCTAAGGGTAGTTCCGTAGAACCACGCGGGAGCGAAGCCCAGTATCAGTAGCAATCTATTGCTAAGTAAAAGACTTGGAGTCTTTAAAGAGTACGTAGTGAGAAAGTGTGTAAATTATTGTAAATTGGTGAACTCTTGTAAAATTGTAAATTCAGTGTTTGTAAGAACTCGTGTGCAAACCAACTTGTATATTACCAGTCTCAATATATAATAACTACATTTACCTCAACTCTTTTATTTTTTATTAATGTCTCAACCAGCACAAGACAGTGATATCAATCGTACCGAAGCCATAAAACAAGCCGCCTTACTTCGTTACTCTCAGTGCCATCAGCCAGTCAGAGACCTCAGCAGGGTGATACTACCAGCCGTACCACTCCCGGGCAAGGCCCCAACGCTACCCGACCTGTGTCAGCAGTACTCGCAAACGGAAACCGCGCCTACCCAGTCGGATCTCCGGAAGATATTGCGGGGCATGCGCAGGAGCGTACCGCCTCTGCTGAGCCCACTCAAGTCTCCCCCACGTCCCAAGGCGGGACCTGTTCAAAAATTACTTAATGAGTGGCACCCTCCGGCCACCGTCTCCGCAAAGAAGCGCCGGCTACTTGAAACCTTGTTTTAGGTGAGT
>PNEQ01075361.1:0-26703 GCA_003012365.1 Medauroidea extradentata
TCTTGTTATTTCTTTTATTTTCTGTTTGTTCCTTGTTTTTATCTGACCAGATTCCAGTTTTGGAATTTCATGTTGTGTATGTATCCTGATGACTAAAGCATACTCTGCTTATTTATGTTTTCTTGTATTATTTTTTTAGTTTCCTTTTAACAGTCATATATTTCGCAATGGAGTATGTCCAAGTAAATAAATCCAGTTAGCCAGTTTTCCCATAACGGCATTTCAAAGTATAAACTTCCATATTTTCACTTCAAACAAAACTTGAAAACCAGTACACATAATCAAATGGAAAAATCATTCAAAACTACACATCGCGGTCTGCAGTTTGAAGCATATATAAACCCACAGTAAAATATTTTTGTATTAAAAAATTTGCTAAAACCAACAAAAAATTTTTAATACAATTTTTTTGTAACGATCATTACATGGGCTACTTCAAGCAGCAGGACGTGACATATGCTTATAATGTAAATTATTTTATTCCGTAGTGTTTATTGGTTTTCGAGTTTTGTAAGAAGTAAAAACATGCAAATTTTTACTTTGAAATGTCGCTATTTGAAAAATGGCTACGTTATTTTTTTGTAAGTTAATAATGTACTCATGAGTAACGTTTGTAAATCTAACACTATTTCATACAAATATAAAATTTTAATTTTTCTCCACTTGAACAATTTTAAGTTAATGTCCTAGATGTATAGACTGCAGTTTAACTGCACGGCATTCACGCTGGTATGTAGGTGCCGCTTATTAGCTTATTACTGACTGCTCACAACACAATAAGTAGCCAGTAGATATTTCATGATCAGTTGGTACACGACGAAGTGTTCACACGAGTGTACAGTTCTCGGCAACTTTTACCCTCCCTGCCAACAACCCTCGAGCCGCCACTGAAAGTTGTCAATGATACCTCTGCTTGTGCGGAAGGAAATATTAGAATTTTGCCAAAAAAAATTTATGCACTTAGTCTATGGTACTAGTTTTTAATACAGATTGTTATATGACTTGCTCCACATTCTATGAGATTTATTGAACAAAATTCAATTCCATTCAATTGTGATAAATTGTTTTTCGTTATGTTATCGCATTTACATAATAGTATTACAAGTACTCTCCCCACAAAAGCCAGCTCCTGTGTAGGAAACGCTCTTCTCTGAGCAGTAATGCTTATTGACTTTAGTTATCATACATTTGCCCTCTGGCCAATTCTTGTGTTGTCGACCACTATGTACGCTTCGTATATGCTATATTAGATATGCTGTAAACGGGAATTATGAGAATATGCAGGGCCGAAAATTTACAATATATCATCATATCGAACGAGAAATTATTATAGGTATTGGTTGTATAATTATTATTGTTCAATATGTTTTAGTTAAAATCTCAAACATTATTTAATGAGTGTTTTATGAAAATTAATAATTGTATAAATTTTACAGTTTCGTACCGTGGCTACATAGGCCCGACACTATACATATGTAATTAAGCGAAATTGTTGTTCTGCGCCGCTATTTCGAGAATAGTTCGAACACAGATAAAGTAATCTAATTAAAAAATTTGACATCTGTTGTAGTTCCGTAAGCAATGATAATTCTTAAAGCAATATTGTAGCCAGTAATAAACGAACGTTATTTGGCTTCATGTTCAATCAAACGCGCACGAGTTTTATTGAAATCATATTCGGTGTACGAACGACACATTGTGAAATGTTTTGAATAACGTGCAACGTAGACGTACCTCTAAATAACACGCTCGGCAAAATAAAAACAGCTATAATGCTGATGTTAATAGGCCTATTTCAACAAAAAGTAATATTGTGACGTAAGTGTTAATGCGGGCAAATGAATGACGGTTACATGAGAGTAAATGTGTTCTGTTTAGCAATTATTTACGTTGCTTCCCTCGGAAGCGCTAACCGGTAGGAAGAAAAATTACCGAGAAGTGTTTTAACTACACAACTATGCAGTTTAATAACATATTATTTTATAAAACTGTGTACATACGTATCGGATACAGACGTTACGCAGAAGCAAATACAAATGTCAAAGGAAAGAATACGATACAAACCAGTTAATTACATGTATTTGATTTTTTAATTGTCGGTTGTTATGCATTTTGATATACACCAGACAAACAATTAGTGATTAATATGTATTATTCTGGGAAGTACAGATGTATGGATGCTAATGAGTGGGAATTTTACTGACAGAGCTTTACATTGCGATGAAGGTGCCAAAAACACAACGTCAAAACTGTTCTGTTGTAGGCTAAGTACCGGCATATAATAGTTTTTTTTTTAATAACAAACCTGCTAGTGTTATCACATATTATCTACAAAACGTGTGTGCGTGTTAAATACGGCCTGTGAAGCCCGTTGAATTTAGTTTCGCAGAGATGACCTATGTCGCAATATGTAATTTGTGAATGTGTTAGAAATACACATTTTGTAGAGCGTGGTTCGATATAATGCAAGTCGTCAACTCGTTATGATAATTACCACTACCATATATTATGAGGAAAAATGCATAATCGTAGAATATTCTAAGACAATTGATCGAACAATGCGACACTTGCAGACTCGCAGAAAAATAATATTGCTGCGCCTAATTGAATTAAAATACTGTCTTGAAAAATAAACTGATTTGTTTTCATAACGTAACTACATAACTACGTATTTACAAAAAGTTGCCGCACAAACAATATCTAATGCCTAAGCAAAGTGGTATTCTGCATATAATAACAGCACTTAGTTCTTGAGCTGAAGTTAGAACGTGAAAAACAGCGCATGTCAAAGGAAAATCAGTTAATACCGTTTGCTAGAAAATAAATGCTGATTTACTCACACAAAGGTAATTACTATGATAACTAACCGAAGCTAATATAGAAACAAAATTCATTCACGCGAATAAACTACTAGTTTATTTATTAGACGGAAAACTCGTTTTAATATTTCTATATTCACAAAGACTGTGAAAAATTACTTTAACAGTTCTCGACACTTCATTTCTCGTTCCATACCACGCGAGGTGTTCCCCTTAGGCTGCATTTACAAGCAATACTTTCTTAAAGTGTTTTAAATCCACTGGGTTTCAAAATATTTTCTGAATACGAGTGTTGATAACGGATGACTTTTAAGCGTAATAAAATGTACTGTGTGAGTTGTATATCATCACTAATTTCCGCTTTTTCTAATTGTATTATTAACTACTGCAATGATACGGCAAAATATTTTAAGTGCATAGCATCACAACATGACTCGAGAATCGCATCGCCGAGAGATTTTTTTATGTACCGTGTTGTATTCGTTAAAGTTGCTGAATCACAATTTCATACGAGTCACGTTTATAAGTGGCAGACATTTTCGCAAACCTCTCATGAACGAATAGCTGTTTGTATACAACAGGGTATTGTACTACTCTATAAAATTAAATTCAAGGCGTTATTTTGAATCGCGTTTATTAAGATTCTGTACTGCAAACTCACAATTTTAGAAGTTTGCTAACTATAACAATGGTCATTTATGAGTATGTTTATTCAGTTGATGTAATATACTTATTTATAAATATGTAGGGAATTATCTTCCGAAAAATGTATCTTTCAATGCTAGAATACCTATCCAGTGATTTGCATGTTTGTCTTCAACACCTTATAACTGATTAAGCTATGTTTAGTATAAAACGTTAAAAGTCTCCTACATTGTATTATAAAATACCGTTCAACAATAACTATAAAGCTGGATTCACAACCACCACTTAGCGTACGCGCGTACGTACGTGTAAAACTAGAAACACCGAGATTGCATACATTTTTTTTATTACGAGATGGTCAACAATTTTTTAAACATGCACGAAATGGTTTTGTTACAAGTACCAAAAATGAAGCAGTCTTCCATTAATGAATATTTTATAATGACCACAGTTAGTTTTCATTCCCGGCTTACCGCACATATTCTTAAAACCTTACGAATTAACATCGGGCAAATTCAAACGCATAAAAATTACTACGTTGAAGAATCATCTCATTGCGAAATTCTGTAGCTAGCCAGCGCAAAGGCCAGAAAATTCACTATTCCCCTTTCTGTCGGGATTTCACTAATCACTGGAAACTTTTGAATTCCGAAATCAGCAACAATCCTGCAGCTTTGAGGATAGCTCGTGTTTATTCGAGGCTAAAATAATGTCTGTCGGTCGCGTTAATTTAATTTTCGAGGGCGTCGGACATAAATTATATCTTAACGTATCTTATAAAATTTTTAATTTTTCGGAAGTCACTATAGATAATATACATCCATATTCCCTGAATAATACTTTGTCAGAGTGTGACCAAATATTTTAGGTCGATTGTGCGTTCATGTCAAACCTTCCGTGACACCAAACATGTGAAGATTTTATTTCGTCACATGAGGTTATGCGAAATGAAGCAACTATTTTTTCGGGTCACAATTCATGACTTTGTTCTGTGGAGCCTGCAAAACTCAAGACACGTCGTTAGCATTAATTGATGTACCACGCAGTGTTAGTTTCTTCTCGCCCTGCTGGGAGGAGAGTGGGTGGTGTTTCGGGCGCGCGGATTGGTGCGGACAGCGGCCCACCTTCCCGCCCACGCAGGCCGTGGTTTGAACCCACCGGCGTTCTGGGTCCCGGAAGTGCGCGGTCGCGAGGACTCACGTCCGCCCACGGCAGGTCCCGGAAGTGGATGTCCACCACGCAAAGCTGCCTCATTCGTCTCCTTGCATCTCGTACCTCAACTCTAATGACGTTCCTATACCTCCCTGAACACGCATGCACTCAGTATTTTTTTAATTTCGTGTCTGAATTCGGGATACCAAGGTTTGTTTACATTAGGAAATCATCCTTAAGATTTTTTTTTTTTAATTTGTACCTACTTGTTGATGACCAATCCTGAGTGTTAAATTTACTTAAATTAGCTTGTCCCCTTGCATAAAGACGACCTGTGTCCACGTGCCTAGAACGGTCAAACTCTCCGAAGTCCATATTAAGGGTTTTCGAAGGCTCTGCATCATTATTGCATACATGAGCACATATGTGATAGTATTTCACCGCCGGACAAGTGAGCTGGACTTGTGTACCCTGATGTCACGACGGGAAAGTACGTCAGACACCTGGCAACTGACGATCAACGCACACGTGACACTGAGGTGAACTACGGCGAGAAGACGAGCTTACCTGGGGTCCGTCGCGCCGGTTGACAGCACCGCTATGTTAGGATACACCGTGAGGCCGGGAAGGCGACACCTGGAGCGGTCAACAAGTCCTCCTGCCACGACTCTTGAGGCACACACGCGTCAGATGACACACGAACAACAACACACCATGGTCCACGTCGTGGGGGTGCGACCGGGGCTCCCGTCTGTCTTCAGGTCCACGTTCCACCGTCGCTGGCAACGCACATTTCCCGTCGGCGGCGGGTGGAAGGGGGGCGGGTGACCACGACTCACTTCCCTGTCGACGACGCGACAGTGGATGTCCGGGTAGTTAGGCACGAGGGAGCCCGAAGTCGCCGGTCAGAGCACGACGTCTTCGTGTCTCCTCCTCGTCGGCGCCACGTCCGAAGCACACGACCACCTGCGAGCAAGTTTCCCGGAGGGGGATCTCTCTTGGCACCGCGTATGTCAGTATGTGTGCGTGTGTGATATCGGAGACCTTGCAGCGAACTGTACCAGCAGGGGCTGCCTCACCTTGCCCCTACCTTGCTCCTCCTTCGGCCCCCTCCCCCTCCACACTTCCCTAAGACCACCCCCCTCCCTCTAGGCACCTGGTCAACTCCCTCCCGGTACACGCTGCCATCTACCGGCGGTACCCTACTACACGCGCGCGCGCCTGTCTTTTTTTTTTTTTAAGCGTCGTTTATTTTGTCTCTTTCCCTCCCCTCCACCTACCGGGACATACTCGCATGTGTTCATCCCCTCCACAACGTCTTCTCCTAGTCTTCCTCCCCCCGTTCTCTTCCTTCCCTCGTCGCTTCCATCTCCCGCGTTTCCGACGACGTCTTCGGGACTAGCGGACTCGTGGAGGGGGATTTCACACGCCGCGGTGGTCCGTCGACAACGTTGTCCCTCAAGCGTCGTGTCTGTAGTTCGATGTCTGCAAGCTGTCCGACTATGCCTTCCTCAGATCTCCGCCGTTGGATGGCCGATATTCCGCGATTACAGTAGCTACGTCCGACGACGGAAGTCGTCGAGCGTACCTAATAAGTATCCTTCCAGAGAGAAAGGTGTAAAAACATTCTGCAGATTCCTGCGCTCTTCGGTTCCCTCAGCCCCTCGTCGAGGAGCGAGAGGACGCCAGACGACGCGCGCGTGTCGTCTCCCAACGGGCGCCTCGCCGACGTGAGGCCGTCGCGGACCGCCGCCGAGCGAGAACTATTCCCCGGCGGGTCTCCGGGTTCCTTCTTCACGGCGGAGGTCTAGCGCGCCTCCTCGAGTTTCCGGTTTCTTACCGGTTGTTGTGGTTGCTCGTCGGCGGCTCCCGACCTGACAGGTTTAACAACATGCTTCCATTCACGTGGGTGGCGGGCTACGTCGGCACGGGCAGGAGAAGGAGGAAGGGGGGAAGGGCCCTTGACGACTTCCCCGGACCAGCCGCTCGGGCGCCTCACCCTC
The DNA here is from genome assembly GCA_003012365.1 of Medauroidea extradentata. Classification (NCBI taxonomy): domain Eukaryota; kingdom Metazoa; phylum Arthropoda; class Insecta; order Phasmatodea; family Phasmatidae; genus Medauroidea; species Medauroidea extradentata. The sequence goes on from PNEQ01075361.1 coordinate 6,620, forward strand.
TCCCACGCGGGAGCAGCTATCCACCCCCACACCCTCGACTTTCTGGTTCCGGGCCGGGTCATCACCCCCCCCCCTTCCCCCACCCTCGCCCTTGCTTTTCGGCAAGAATGAAAACCTGCTGCGAACCAGTAGTTCATTGTTTACGATCTCGGGAACTGGTCGGGGCGAATGGACCCATTTAACTGGGACAGGTGCGTCCCCGTCAGTAATTCGTGGGCGTGCTCAGACACATTATATATTGTTATAGAACCCGAGTTTCGGAGTTAAGTTCACCCGTATGAAAACATCAAGTTCGATCTTCGAAAACAGACTGAACGGATATTCGCAATTTACGATTTCGACGTGCGGGATTACTGGAAATAAAACTTTTCTGTTGTAATCCAGTGGTGACCTCGAGATATTTATTTATGTAGTACGTAATCAAAGTGTGAGCATCGATTTCACTGACAACAGATATTACTTATGTAAATATGAAACTGTCTCATGAAAGTAAAATATTGTGCTTTTAATTATATGTAGGCCACCAGAGAACAACTATTCTTTGTTTTCATTTTTAACGGTTTTAAGGTCTAAAGCGTACAAAGTTTATGAAACGTTTCTCTACGTTCAGCATACGGGCTACAAAACCACACCTCCCGGCAATACCTCAACAGCAGTCTGGTTACTTTAACAGCATTGATTTTTTGTTTTAAATTCAGATTAGTTTTACTGTTAGCAGAGCAGTATTATATGCTACTGAATTTTACAATGAACAGAAAGAACACAGGTGGTTATATATTTTACACAAAAATAATAATATAACAAATTATAATCAACTAGCTATATTATACGTGATAATAAAATAAGCTGAGGTATTTACCAAATTTACCACGATCGTTAAACAATAAGTTAAGGGCGTTCAGGTGTGAAATTAATAATTTTATTTGATTACGAACTTATTTAAGTTTTGTAGACGTCACTTGGAGACTGCAGTTTCCTCTTACGGAAAAAAATTTAGCATGCATAGTACTCAAATAACGGAATGTCAATGTCAAAATATGCATGATTACGGCCGCATAAACCGAAGGAAAACCACCGGACTTACTGAAATGAAATAATTTACGCTAAGATTAGATGTCGCGGTCTTAATGGTCAAAAGTTATAAAAACATGAAAGGTCGCAGCCCCGTATTTTTTCAAAAATTGCTGAAAATAAGATTTTTTTAATGTCGAAAATTATCGACAACCTTAGGTGCACTAAAAACGAATACCGTTTTATTTCACTCAAATATTTTGTTTTTGACAAATAGCGGCATTCCTCCTGATTACAACGATGCCAAGTTTATAGCAATGCGAGTTGTCGACTCATTGTGGTATGTGTGTGCAGTCACCTTCTGCGACGCGACGATTTCTTACGATCGCCGTTCTTATGTGGGCAGAGAGCTCAAGCAACGTAACTTCACCCTTCCACGCCCTTCGTCAGGCTGAAAGGCGCGGGGAGCTAGCCTTTATACAGCGTCTGCGATCGCGTTAGCTTTCTATTTACGTGATTCAGAGCATGTATTCCGAGTTTCATAAGAACATGACAAGAGTGCTGATCTACACTAGTCGTGGAAGCCCTTAAACACTCTAGTGATGTGAGGGGATTTACGAACCTTTATCAACGAGGTCTTAAGGGTCGATGAGGGTGAAGTGAGGTGAAGGGACAACAACCATGCTCGAGCCGGGATTCGAACACAGGACCTCTCGCACCGTAGACCCGGGGCCTAACCGACTACTCTATGGAAACCGGCAAAAACACGCTCGTATTTAAAACCAACACTTATCTTCCAAAGCTGTGGCACAATATTTTTTAAAAATCATTCAGGATAATTTTCTATTATAGACGTTACACTACGGTTATAAATGCTGTACATAATAACCACACTAGGCATGACTAGTAACTCAGCGAATTTAAAAGCAGAGCGAAATACTTAACAGGAGATTTACTAAACAATATTGTAAGTTGTATTTTGAATTCTTAACTACTATTAATATGTTCTGAGATACATTTTCCTTTTAAGACCGTGATCCATCATTTCTACTGATTTCAAGGTAATACTGTTTTTTTTTATTCCTAAACGAGAGCAGATATCGAAGAACTATTGCACAGTTTTGTTTAAAATAGTTTTTACTATGTAGCGTTATTTTTTCTAGATAAAAAATATATACAGATTTGACTAGTTAGTTTATTGGTGGAAATTTTCTTAACTGCATAATTAGTTGATACCGTTGTTTATTTTGTCTTTAAAAAGTAGTTAACAAATTATACACTTAATTTTTTACAAAACTGTGGAACTGTTATACGATATATGCTCTCGTTTAGGATTTAAAAAATAATTATCGTAAAAACAGTATAAATTAAAGTTCATGTCCTTAATTGATCAGTTTCAAGGACGTATACACTGTTTACAACATTTTTAATGACGTTTTCTTAAACTATGTTTCTTGCAAGAACTGACAAAAGTGGTAGAATATGGAGGGTAAAAATATATTACGTAAGATATTTTGGAAATTAATTCTGTTATGTGAACACAAATTGGTTCACGGATAAATTAAACAATGAATTTGAATACAATGTAGATACGGCACGACGTAACTAACATTTATAAGAATAGTTTGAGTTCGTATACAATGTATACAATGGTACATTTTGAATGCATGCTACGTTTACACAGTGAAGTTAAATTGACTGCGAATAGCGTCGAATAAGCAGGTTGTCGTAATCAGATGTAGATGCAGTTCTATAGGTTCCAAAGTTACCAAGTAAAACGCAACGAATAGTGTCCTCTATTAATCTTCTTTTTTTCCGGTCAAAAATTACAGATTGTATCCCGTTTGCACATGCATTTCCTTTTTTCATATTATATATAAGAGATGTCTTTCGAAACTGTTGTCTGTTTTGAAGTCTCTAAATTATCTTTATTACTTGCATAGCTATATTTATATCACTTAATAGTTGTGGATCATATTATTTGAAGGACCCGGGTGGGGGAGGGAGAGAGAGAATTACTAGGTATTCAAAAGTGGTCGTTTCACAGTGAACATCTTATAGATGATAGGCTGCTTGTGAAGCCCGTTGAAACGTACCATCAAGCGTAATTCGCAGCAGTGTACACGCACTCCAACCAAAACTTTATGCAGCTACTTACATCCTTGCCAGGGAAACAGCGGACGTACATATCTATCCGAATAATCAAATTACAATAATTAGCCAACATGCCCACTTGGCTACGAGGCAGATAAGGACAACAAACGACAGCTTTCGACCTTCTAAGACAAGAAAGTCTGCAAACGTATTACATCGTATTTTCTGTTTTTGATCATTGTACTCGAGTGTTACGGTCGACTTTGAGTCTTTTGTAGTCGAATAAATACAATCAAATGAATCAGTATATTCAGTGAACCTGTCTGCTTGGATAGTCACAATAGAAAAATAAAGAGAAAACTAGGTTCTTGCGAAATTTAGTTACCCGGAGCTATAACGTAACAAGGCAATCTAAACGAAAACAGTTTACAAAACTTACCTTATCAAAATGGACACGAAAATTTCGCGAATTCAGTAGCCTACATGTAAGAATAAAATATATCCTATGCATAATCGAGCCCCGACTATTAATCAACTAGCTGTTACTCAGTGGAACAGTAGAAAACGAACGAATAGACAAGGCTTGAGTATACACAGTACAATGGATTCTAGCCTGCAGATCATTGAATTCGCGAAATTTTCTAGTCCCTAAATAAATTAAATCAACATATTTTCTTTGGCGAAAAAATATTATAAACAGGCGTGAGGATACCAATTTGACCAAGTTTATCGTTTAACAATAATTACCGTCAACTGGGGTTACTTGGGACTGCAGGAAAACTTGGGACTTTTTTTCAGGAATTTATATTTTGTATGTTGCAGGCCTGAATGAAAAAATATGCTAACTATTCAAGTAAGTTATATCTGATAACAGTTCCTTGTGTTTCTCCTTTCTCTTTCGGCTGATGCATGTAAAAAAAAAATTCCAGAAAAAAAGTCCCAAGTTTTCCTTCAGTCCCAAGTAACCCCAGTTGACGGTACCGGCTAAACTTAATATGACGTGAAAATATAAACTAGGTAATGAAGAAAAGTAATGTGAGTCTTAGAATTTATCGATATATCGCATTACGCCCGACTCAGAGTGATCGGTAAACGGTCTACAAAACACTCGCACGCGTGTTTATGGTCAACAGTTGACCAGGCCACGTTCAAAGCTGTGGTCGTGGTGCCGTCTTGATCATTTACGCTTAAGACATGCAGCGGTTGGCATGCCTGCTACGTTTTTGTTAAACTTCAGCACGGCGGTAACGTGAGTGAAACTAGCATTTTATTAATAGTCGTTGATGTGGAAGGAATTTTTGCATTCTGAATTGAAATGGTTCTTATGGCTCTTTCGCCAGGACTAAAAAAAAAATCGCCATTAAAGTCAGTGTGCTGATAAACTGAAAGGCGCTAACAATAATATACCGAATAACGGAAAAGTACAATAGACATTTTTTGTACGTATATTTACCAAAGAAAATTCTTGAGGAACTTATTTTTCAAAACGATTATTTATTGAAATACAAACTTCTTAGTTGTAAAACATTTAATTTTACAAGAAAAAGTTTAAGAGCAAATGATTTCTTCTGTAAAGTAGATTACCAATGATTTTCTTCATAAAAGTTTAATTACGAAGTATCGAAAGTTTACAGTCATACAACTTATTTTAATTTTAGTTCTAGTATGCAGTGTCTGCTAAACACGTTAACTTTTATTACTGTGGGTGGTGGGGATGTTAAGCTGAAGAAACTGTATTTCATATAAACCCAGAACGCTTTGCGCCGAGAGTCAACGTACCACCAACTTCTCACATGGAATTTGACTACCGATCCATAATTCCAGGTGCAACAATTGTACTGGGCACAAATTGCATACGTTTCACTACTTCAGGTGTATTACACGTAGGGACCCTGGTTTTTCGCGAAAAGAATTTTGCCGCAGTTTGTTTCAATGCCTTACGTGCACATCTGCAATTCTGCTCAGTCAAATGAGATGCGGCTCTTCACAAAGACACGCTGCCAATAACAATGAAGCAGAACTGCATATGAGCACGTAAGGCACGGAAATGAAGTGAGGCAAAATTCTTTTCGCGTAAAACCAGAGTCCCTATTTATACGTGTTACTAACGAAGCGTGGGTGAAAAAATGGGTCACAGTGGTCGAGGGATCAGACCTACCTTCTCCCACCTAGGCGATCTGGGTTCGATTCCCGGTAGGCTCGGTCCCGGATTTTTCGCATACGTGGCGGACGTTGCCATCGGCCGGAGGGTTTTCTCGCGGAGCTCCCGTTTCACCCATCTCATTCCGACTCTCTCCACACTCATCTCACCATCCTTCATCCTTTCCTCGGGTAGGAGGGCGACAGGCAAGTCAAGCAGCCGGCCCAACCTTTACCCCTATTATTTCCCTCATTTCCTCATACACACTGTGACTCTCTGTCAGAAGGCGGGGACACGTCGAGGTGGATTCCATTTCATTTAAGTCGGCAAAAAGTTAGTTAAAATGTATTTTGAATGCGTTTCTGAAATACGGCAAAGTCTAATGTTACCAGTTATTAATTCATACAACAATTTCACGGCTGATTTAGATTACACTTGTAGTAAACGGTCTTCTCAGTAATTCTGGCGTATCAAATGTACTGGCAAAAATTCGACCTACTGAGGGATTTTTTTTTGTTTCGATATTTTATACATTTTTATCTATATACCTGAAAATTACCAATGAGATAACTGTCTCTTGTTCAAAAGAAATATAATGCACGATACCGAGCTACTGAAGACACTGACCCGTTAGATAGGAACAAGTTCTTGAACATTAAACCTGACGTGATAAGAAAAACATGAGTAACTGTACATTTTGTGTTCAAGGCAACTGAAGGAGTAATGACGAAATTCGTTGCTGTTAATTTCAGAAATGTTCTCACATTTATCTTTCAGCGTAAACTCGTCGAACAGTAAATGTTATAACAATATGCAAATGTTGTTGTATGCTATTGTTTACATCATAGCTAAAGATGATTGTTTTACTGCGGAAAAACTTGACTGTTTGCGGGACTTCAACACATGTTCAGCTTACTGAAATATTACTGACTTTCGCATGTACGTGGAACTGTTACCTTATTTGACTTAGCTAGTAAGAATCCCACTAATGTAATATTTTATGCCAATTATTGGTCAGTAGACATCTACGTTGTGTCAGACTTATAACACCCAATCATTAGGGAAAGGAGAATTTCACGAGTTCAACGACATGCATCTTAGAATCCATTTTAGTATTTATACACAAGCCTCGACCATTTGTCCACTAGCTGCTACTCACTGGAACAATAGACAATGCATAGAGATGATGGTTTATCGCGGAAAGACTTGACTATTTGCTAGGCTTCAACATACGTTCAACTTATCAAAAGATTACTGGCTTTTCCTTGTACGTGGAGCTACTGCCCTATTTGACTGAGCCAATAATAATGCCGCTATTTTAATATTTAATGCCTGTTATTGGTCTGCAGACAGCTACGTTGTGTCAGTGTTTTCAAGGCTATGTTGACGCAAAACATTTTCGCGATATACCATCATCTCTAACAATGAACTGATGGACGGGCTCGAGTATGCATAGTACAGTGGATTCTAACACGTCGGTCATTGAACTCGCGAATTATTCCTTTCCCTACCAATCATACATGTCGCAAGAAAGCACAGTGTTTTCAAGGGTATGTTGTTACAAACAATTTTCGCGATATACCATCATCAGAGGCACAGAATATTTAGGAATACAGAAGTGAAATAGCCGGTAGGTCAGCAAACTCAGTCAAACACGCCAGCAAAATGGCTTCCCTGGCCAGCAACATGGCGGAGACACCTACCGCCAATCAGCGTAAGGCGGCTGCCCTGCTAGCCGGCAGCCAGGCCAATAGGAAACCTGCCATAACATGCAGGAGCCAAACATACACGGGGCTGGTATCAACAGCCTCGGGCAGCCAATAAGGGGTGAAGTTCGCCCGTATCAAACGAGCCACCACGTCATTTCACGTCTGAATTACTATTTAGTCTGTGTCAGAGGCGTATTGATTCTAGGTCAGGTTAAACGTCAATAAAGTATACTTCACTACACCTTCTGTGATTAGACGACACATGTTTTAACACATCTTTGACGACTGCAAGCCAGTGATAAATAAGGAAACAAGTCGTGGTGATAACACGTGTTACGGTTAGAAGCCAATGAATATTTGACTTTGGCCAGTGTGTGTACAGGTCTGAGAAGTCTAGGCTGTTGCCAGATTAATACGCGACATACTCGTGCCTCTAACCGTCATCTCTAATCGTAGCTGATAGCTGATCAGTTATTTGGCAGTGAGCAGCACGTGCATAAAATATGAGTTCTTACAACTGTAAGAAAAACCACGGACAGTGTGATGAACTTTTCGCGAAAAGAATTTAGCCCCACTTGGTGGATCATTGTTATTGGTGGAGTGTCTTTGTGAAGTGACGTCTCCCATTTGACTGAGCGAATCACAGTAAAGTTACTGCAACACCACACGTCTGTGATTTGCTCGTGTCACGTGATAGTTAAGATATCCAATCACTGACCATGAAGCAGAACTGTACATGTGAACGTAAGGTACTGAAACAAACTGGAGCAAAATTCTTTCGCGAAAAGTTCCTTACCTTACCTAAGGATAGCGACAGGAAAATTTCGCGAATCAAATGACCTGCACGTTAGAATCAACTATCCTATGCATACTCAAGCCCCGACCATTTGTACGTTAACTGATACTCAGTGGAACAGCAGACAATGAACGAATAGACGGGGCACATGAGTATGCACACTGTAGAAAAACTTCGTAAAATGTTCAGGAAGTAATTAACCTAAACACAGTATGGGACAGTTACCATACTTCCGTCTTGTAAATATGCAAACTTTTACAGTTGTTACAATACAAGTCTGGTAACTTCAGTATACATTTGACTGTTTTATAAAAAAGTTTAGGACTGCCCCCATGTATGTCTGGGAAACAATTCTACCACACCTACTTTTTTAGCACTCCTATACGCACGTGTGGCAAATTTTCAATCTATTTTTTGATTGCATAGGGCAATTGATTCTATCATGCGGCTCATCGAATACGCGAAATTTTTATATCCTTATCTATGGATAATTTACTCAGAAAGATACGTTTTTAGGGTATTAATCAGTCATATGGATTTTCTGCTGATATTTATTTAACTAGTCTATTAACTGATTGCTTCTATGATTATCGTCATAGTTACATGCGAGATACAGTAACATAATGAGATCGTTTAAAAAATTCGCCCCAGGAAATTCATACTAAAATAAACGTTAGTTTATACAATAGGAATAACTGGACATCCTGTTAGTTATATAAGAATTTTTTTCGCCCACTTTTTTTGCTATACATGTCAACGTAGCATATTTCGTGTTAAATGATCCTAGTGAACAGAAAATGGTGCATATACAGAATACATCTCGCTTTGAATCCAAGTCGCTCTATGGATTCCCTACGACGTGATCATGCCATACGGGTAGCAATTTACATTCACGGCGGTTGATTACAGTCGCTAAGGAGACGGCTCCTTATTTCATTATATTCCCTCATCTGTAAACACGAGTAATTATAACCAGCAGACGACTAGCATGATAAATTGAAAAATAAAAATAATACAAACAAAAGACGAAGCAGATGGCCCTATTGGCCGGAGGCTAGGAAACTCCCGAACTTGTATATGACCCTTCTAATTGCCTTAGAGTATGCTATTACTTCTATTTGCGCCTAGTTATAGTTAATGTCGAGCTAGTTTAAATGTACGGGCGGCAGAGAACAGTAAATTATCAGTAATTTATTAACACGAAATTTTAAATGCAAGTGTTAAATATCAGAAACGTGTTCTCTTAGTCTGAATGTACCAAGGATGAAGAAAATAATTTAACTTGGGAAGCGTTTCTGTGTTTTGAACACTGTTTTCGACTGGCTCGTTTGTACAATGTAATTATCTTCTGTGACTTGAACAATAATTATCGTAATAGACATACATATAAAATACTTCACATGTTTCTATAACAATCTGAAGTGCTACTGACGTGTACAAAATTTAAAAGAGACAGAGTTACTAGATTCAAAGTGTCCATATACTATTCACGTCTATAACATATCTTATTTATTAATTTATGTTACCCAATGGACTCAGATAGTGAGTAGATTGCTCCTGAATATATGGTCCGTCATACATGGATACAAATCTACAATACAATAAGTACGCTATATGACAAGCTGTATTATTGTGGACATACGCCATTTAGAGAGAAGAATCATTTACTTTTCCAATTTTCGAACAGAAACATGCATACCGGGTCCATACCGGGAATTGATAATGTCCCTTAATGGCGTATGTCCACAATAATACAGCTTGTCATTCTGTCCCATTGCATGAAACATTCAAAGACATTCAGTATACTATATACAATCTTATATCAACACATTGGCTTTTTACCAATTTATCCTTGGATAACTTCCTTCGAAACATATTAATTTCAAGACAATTTAAAAATGTTGAGAAAATTACACAGAAAAATTCAATTTTAGATTTTGTAATTTGTATAAAATATTTTTAAAAAATGTTGAGAAAATTACACAGAAAAATTCAATTTTAGATTTTGTAATTTGTATAGTATATCTACTTAACACACATTTGTATCGTATCTTCGGTAATTAATTTAGAAGACTACGTTTATTTACACGACTAGAAGCACCGCTGTTAAAAAACGACATTTTAGACTGCCATACTTCAAAACCAGGATGTGTGTGAAACTCAGAATTGTGCACTGAAATTTACTACAGACTTTCTACCAACAACATTACATAGTCCCCGATTAAGGGCGTACACGTGGCCAAAATTCATAATTTTGTATTTGCACGGCATAGTGATCGCTTTTGTGACTACATTTTCCACTTGGAATACTTTTTTAACTCTCATAGTTTTCCCATATTGACTTGACAGAAGTCAAAATTTGCAAGTTACGGGAACATAGTAATAACAAAAACCAAGTATCTTACTGGAATGAAATAATTTACACTGAAATGAGGTATTATGGCAATATGATAAAATGTTAATTTTATAAAAAAAATTTCTGAAAATAATGCCTTATTTACATTATTTATGGCAATTTAAAAAATACAAAAGGGCAGTTGTGTGTTTTTAAATATTTTAGTATATTGCCCATAATATCTCATTTCAGTGTAAATTATTTCATTCCAGTAAGACACTTGGATTTTGTTCTTACTATGTTCCTGTAACTTGCAAATTCTGACTTTGGCATTCTGCTATGGTAAAACTTTGAGAGCTAAAATATTTTTACAAGTTGAAAATATGGTCACAAGTAACGTCTATAAATCGAACACTATGTCTAGGGCCACGATTTTGTCGCGAAAAGATTTTTGCCCCACTTTGTTTCAGTGACTCACGTGCACATCGGCAGTTCTGTTTCAAGGTTATTATCAGCGTGTCTTTGTTCAGACACGTTTCTCGTTTCACTGCACCAATCAGAATAAGATTATTGTGAGTCTGTACGTCGGTAATTTGCCAAGGCCAGTGAGAGTAAAATCATCCAACCACAGACGATGAAGCAGAGCTGCAGGTGTGCACATGACGCATCGAAACCAAATGTTGCAAAAATCTTTTCGCCATATAATCGTGGCTCTAACTATGTCGTGTAAATAGTTCAGCGCTTGGATCGTTGAGGCGACGCGGCATTTAATGAGCGCTTCGAGCTCTGCCTTATAGCTCCTACGCTTCTGAGCCTCTAACGCGCAGGTTGGCAGTGCCCTTAAGGGTTTGTCTGTCTACGACTATATTACGTGATCGGTGGCTGTAAACACGCCCGCAAGTCCGACTCGTGTTCGTATCAAACGTTTTACCGCTGTTCCTCCTTCGCTCAGTGTAAGAAATTTAGACCCCACCCCTTCAGGTATTTTGTCCATGGCGGTAGTAAGCTGAATAAAATAAAAACAATCACCTAGCACTACAAAACGCATTAGAAGAGACCGGAAAAATTCACATGATCACTGACAAGTCGACTAACTTCCGAGGCTCTTTATAGGAAGCCGATAGTTTTCCCAAAAAAAAATTATCATTTTGATTCAATGTATTACCCGTGTATCTGTATCTTTATAGTTACTGGAAGCGTGTCTTTGAGTAGAGACGTCACTTATTAAACTCTGCCAATCAGGACAAGGTTACTGTGACATTACACGTCTGTTATTAGTGAATAGAGCCCTACGACGCGGAGGAATTGACACATCTAATCCCGTGGTGGCTCGAGGGTTATTGGAAAGGTACGGCACAAGTTGCCGAAAACTGTACGCTCGTGTGAACGCGCCGCCAATGAACACGAATAGAGCCTTGGAATTTTCGCGAAAAGAATTTTTCCCTAGTTTGTTTCGGTGTCTTACGTGCACATCTACAATCCTATTTTTCATGGTTATTGGCATCGTGTCTATGTTAAGAGCCGTATTTCATTTGACTGAGCCAATTACAATAACGTTCCTGCAACACCACATGCCTGTGATTTGCCGTAGAATCCGAATAAAATACACCCAATCACTAGAGACATGCAAAATTCGCGTTATCATTTGGTAGCAGACTAGACTTCACATTCCTATACATAACAGAGCCTAATCTGCAATTCAATTGGCCACGAATTTTTATGGCTGTCATTGACGTGTGTTACGTCTTTACAGAGATTGGCCTATCTACCGTGTAAGCATTCTCCGCGACAATATCGGCCAGCAGGAGACGTCGAACGAGACTATAGTCACTTGAAGTCTAATCATCTGTCGGAAAATAACGCGAATTTTGCATGTCTCTACCAATCACTGACCACGTAGCAGAACTGAAGGTGTGCACGTAAAACTCCGAAACAAAGTGGGAGCAAAATAATTTTCGCGAAAAACACGGGTCCCTACGCATTAGTCTAGAGTCTATTGTGAAAGTCACTCAAACTTACAGTTTTTTTAGTACTACCTTGTGTCCACACGTTGACGCGAATATTTCAGGTCCGTGCGCATACGAAAGCTGTATTATCACGAGACTTCAATGTTATGTGTTTATGTCGGACTTTTACATTTGTTATGGGCATGTCCTTTATTTATTTGAATGGGCCAATGCATACAAGGGTGCGCTAATGCTGACTATTTGTGATATTCGTCGTTGAAAAGGTAAGGTTCTTCGGGGTAGATGCAACACTCAATGCATTTTAAAGATAATTATGCTTGAATAACTGTGCAAAAAAATATTACGGTTAGTTTGTATTTCCTTTGGACATTTGTGTACGTCAGTAACTAACTAACAATTTCTTTAGAAATAAGTTCAAATAATAATTAACGAGATATGAAATAAAAATTGTAGGCCTGGCAACTTCCGCAAGCTGACGTCTTCCCCGAGTTACCGTATAGGCCTACTGTTCTACACGATACACTGGCACAAATTAATTTTTGCGATTTACCAGGGCATCTAAACGGTAGTTTTTTATTTCACATTACTTTGATCCTTTCAAAAAAAACCGTAGGCATTTACAGACCATGTGCTTACAGTCAAAAATAAGGGTGTGACGTATTACTGTGAAAGTTTCTTAAAATAAACGTGTTGGGCAAAATTGGTACCAGGTGTTATTTAGATTTTATTACATGGTGACAGATAATTACTGTATCTGAAATTATTAATGATTATAGTTATTTCATAGTTACGATTCAGTATTTCACATAAAATGCGCGTAATGAACGAGTAGGCCATTAGCTACGTTCCTATTGTAACAATTTCATATCATTCTTTCGAAACTTTGAAAGAGGATTAAATTTTTAAAAAAATCCAGCACGCAGAATTTTGTTTCGCCTTTATTCCATACACGACATTTGTCTTGGCATACACCCATTCCTCTTTACTGTTTTTATAATCACCTTGCCGTAATCTCGACGCATTTCTGTTCCCACGCAGGCCTAAAACTTTTGTTCCCCTTCCCTCCTCTTCCGCCGTACGGAACAAAAGGCGTCGTTGGTAAGGGGAGGAGGCAAGATGTGTGGAGTCTTGGTTAATTACAGCATTAGGAGCCTCATTAAACCGGACCGCCTCCTGGCCTTGAGATGCAGACCTCCCGTGACCTTGTACAGAGCGTCGTCGTCGAAGGAAGTGAGGAGCGAAGAACGAACGCATGTTGGGCGCCAGGAGGACATGGAAGGCTCCAACGCGGCGTGACAAACGAGATGCCAGTCGCGAAGATGGCCCTAGCGGATAAACCGCTTGGCCGCAGAGCAAAACAGGCGCACAGAAGCGAAATGGCGTTTCGGCCCCTTTGAAGTAGGCGTTTGATGCGATGCGTTGGAAAAGCGGACCCGACTGCATTGGTGATACAGCCCCACTCGCGTTGCGGTGACCGTCATTTCGGGCCCCCGAGCTGTGTACAGAGCGTCCGTCGTTGCCGGATTCGTACGTTAGTGGTGTCTGCTTACGAATAGCAACGTTATACGCGCGTATACAAATTTGACGTTCACCAGTACTCATTATAGGTAGAGACACTGGAAAATCGCGAAAATGCTTAGCATAGTCTCCAATAAACTATAGTTAGAGGTACGTCAATTTCGCGGATTCATCTTGCAGCAGCCTAGACTTGTCAGTCCTATACAACCACTGGCCACAATCGATTATCTATTGGCTTATAACCGTACAAGCAGGTAGCAAGCGATAGCACTTCGCATTATTTCCTTATTTACTACTGGCTTGCAGTAGTCAAACGCGTTTCGTAACAGCTGCCAACAAGTCACAGACATGACAATGAAGTATACATAATTGGCGTTCAACCTGACCTGGAATGTATCTGCGAAATTAACGTACCTCTAACTATAGTGTATTAACCGTGACACGTGTGAACAGTTTTGTGGCGAATCACACACGTTGTGTGTCCAAGCTGTAATCGTTCTAACTGGGTTTGTTGAAGAGAGAAACAATGCTTCAAATAAACCACTGCCAATTTAGATACAAAACATTCAGTGTTATGTACAGCATGTTGGAACCTAGCAAATAGCCAACTATTCCCGCAATTTTCTAGTGTCTCTAGCAATAATACATTCTGCCAGTAACCATAAAGTAGAGCTTGATATGTGCACTTAAGGCATTGAATCGAACTGTTGTAGAATTCTTTACGCGAAAAATCATGGGCTCTAGGAAATACCTAATAAAGTACCAGGGTCATCAATGAAAGAATTATCAAGGCGCGTTGCCGGCGAGAAGACAGCACACGAATTCAGTGACTTGTGCATAGAGGCTAGGGTGACGCGTGATCAGCATTCTGTCTCGTCCTTACCGCTTCCGCACTTGTAGGCCTCAAACGCTCAAAATACTTTTACCCATAGACGGCCACTGTAACGTTTATACTTCTGGCATTTGTGTTGGCAGTCCTCTACGAAGCTGCTCACGTGGAAACTTCTGCCGTAGATGATTGCTACGAAAACACAATTATACGACTGTCAAAGTGAACACTATTAGTTGAAAGTGCGGAATTTATTGCTTCTAAATATATTAGTTTCATTAATGTACAAACTTATATAGTCGTATATAATATTTAGTTTTTTTTTTTGTATTATAAGACGTTCCGTTCCAGCCCATGAATTATATGTGTGTGTGTGTGTGTGTATATATATATATATATATATATATATATATATATATATATATATTACAACCGGCTGCCTAAGGTTAGTAAAAATTAACTATTGGTTGATATTTTTGTGAAGTGCTACATTGTTGTTGTCTTGCTTGTCACAAAATTAATCAATTTAATTTTTTTTTAAAGATTTTTTGGTTTGTGCATACGTAAATTTTTGCATATCTACATAACAACGAACTAGGACTTTGTTTTGGAAATATTTTTGAAAAATCATAAACTCTGTATGAGTGTTTATTTGTCGCTACTTCACACGAATATGTAAAGTGGTCTGTTGTATTGTTATGTTAGTAATCATTCGTTTTTAATTATTTTTTCTTAGTTTTTGGCAGTTCTACGTATATGTAATTTTATTTTGTGCATTTGTAAAAAAATGGTTAAGTGTAAGAAAAGGCTACATGCCTTAATTTCGCCATTTGAAAAATAAGGCAATAAATAAATAAAACTATTAGAGATAGCTAGAGATGATGGTTCATCGCGAGAAAACGTGTATTTTTGCTGGGTTTCAACGCACGTTCAGTTTATTAAAGATTACTGGCTCTGACTTGTACGTGAAGCTGTATGCCCTATTTGACTAAGTCAATAATAAACTGCTATTGAAGTATTTGTTGCCTGTCATTGGTCTATAGACAGCTATCTTGTGTTACACGTGCATCGCCCAGTCATTTGTATTGCAATTAACTACAGCGTTTTCCAAGGTATATTGCCACAACAGATTGTTCACGATATTCCGTATAGTCTCTAGCGAATGTGGAAAATCGCGAGTATCTTTTCTTCCAGCGTATTCTCCAAATCAGAGTAGCGTCCTGCGCCATGTGTGATTGGACGGATGTTACAGACGAATCACAGACGTTCAGTCATAGCGCACCAGAATCAGCTTTGACCCAGTCAAGTGGGTGCTGACCAATAACGAAGAAAATCGTCTTAAAAATAATATACTGATTTGAAGCTAGAAAACAGTTATATCGCCATCCATAACAACGGTATAAATAAAAATTATAATAATAAAAAGAAACAGTTCTCTTTGGAGAAGTTGCTGACACTGTAGACTGCAGTAAGTTAAAAAAATAAAATAAATAAAATACGTGAGGCAAAAGGGTATATTTCCCACCACCGAGGCAATCAGTGAAGCTAGATAGCGACAAGGCTGATGTTGAATGGCGTGTCACCGATCGTCTTTACACACTAATCTATGGAATAGCGTGCCAGCTAGGCTGGTTTACTGCCGCTGTGATGTCTTCCTGTTGACTGTTCAAGTTTCGTTGTTTCGTCTCTGCGCATCCGTTCTGCGCAGGTCTACTTTCCCTTCTTTTACCCGATCCCTGTGACAATTAGTTTAAATAACTTGACATTAGTTTAAATTAAATTAAAACATTAGGAGAAGCTATAGTCAGATTCAAAGGCCTTGTTGGGTTAGAAAAACGACAGTAAAATTTTTAAAAACTGACTCGCTCATATTCAGAACGATGCGCGCGCCTTTTAAACCAGAAAATAGCATGGTAGTCTCCTCTATTGGATTTATTTGCTTGGACATACTCCATTGCGAAATAAATAAATGCAAATAAATCCAGTCATGCACTCCCATTGCACAGTTCTTTCAAAGATCAGTATCATCTATTACTTTCATACTCTTTATACAGCACACAACATTTTGTGGCGGTGTAGGAAGATTAAAAATGCGTAGCAAATAAATAGAAGTCACATTTAGTGTGACAGAGGTCGCGGTGGCCGAATGGTCTGTGTCCCCGGATTTTCGCATGTGGGAATCGTCCCGGACGATGTCGCTGGTTGGCGGGTTTTCTCGGGGATCTCCCGTTTCCCCCGCGTCCGGCCTTGCACACCTCACGTCAACCCTTACCAGCGCTAAAATAGCTGACCAAAATTTCTCCCTCACTCCCCCCATTCTGTATGGTTCGTTACTTTCTCTATTTTTCTCCCCACCGAAATGTACACGTTTTACAAATTTATTTCTTTGCAAATTTTATAGTTGCCGTTTGTGGTGATACTTTTTTGACAACATGGTGTTAAAAATAATTTTTTTCGTAACAGTGTGATAAATATGTAAAATATGACTGCATGTCGAAATCGAACAGGTTTTACAATGAACACACCGTTTATAACCATAACTTCTTAAAGGTATGACATTTGCTTCGACCATTTAAACAATCGCGACATTCTTCTTGTGGTAATTGATTGGAACATGCCTTGGCAAATGTTTAGAAAGTGGCATAGGCGAGTGGGTTGTCTTCTGTGCGGTGGGTTGTTCTGTGACGCAGGCCGATCAGGAAGCTACGCGCTGCCCCAGGCTGCGATCGTCGCGATAGAGGCGTACATAGTTCTTTCTTCCGGGGCTGCGAGGTGGGACGTCCGCGGATTTCTCCCGGTCCTCGTGTTCGTCCACTCGTGTCCGCGCCAACTAACCTGCCGAGCGCGGTCGCTTCCGTGTTTCTGTGAAAAGTCCTAGGGATAACTTAAGGCGCCCGCCTGGTGGCCGTGTGTTAGTATGAGTGAGGCACGGCACCAAGGGCGATGTTGACCGGCTCATCTGGTGCGGTATCGCCTCTACCGCAAGACACTGTGCAGTGGTATCGTAGGACACTCGCCTGACTGACAATTCCAGTGGTGACCCTAGCTTTTTATTGGTGGAAAGTTTTAAGTTAAGTGCAATACACCTCTCTATTGTAGTTTCACAAGAATCCATTCAGTAGTTGTTTCGATATAATAAAGTGAAAAGGCCGTTTTTAGTCATTTTGAGGGGCTCCGAAATGGTCTTTCTAATTAACGTGATGTTTTAAAACTACTATTCCGAGGTCGTATGAAGTGTTTGTTCTTTTCGTAAAATGCACACATTAGATACACGTTTAGTAGATTCTTAGATAAAAGCGTTCTGCTAGCACTCTACAACGCTGGTTACAAGGCAGGCAGGCGGGCGCCTTAAGACGCGTGTTTTATCACGAAAATAAATTTTTACACCACCTCGTTTCAATGCCTTACGTGCACATCTGCTGCTATGACACACGACAGCGAGTCTTTTTTTGCAGAGATGTCACTCACGTGATCTTTGAATGATTTTTGCAGTGAAGGTGTATGCCAAACTGAGGCGTTTTTTTATACACGCAACTGCTAGCGAGCTTTTTTGTCACATAAAAACAACAATTGCTTAAAAGAATTAAGCACGAGAAAATTAGTAACGAAAAGGAGAAGAAGAAACAAGCCAAGAAGCCATAAATGGATGAAGTGAAAAAAACAAATAATTTTGAAAAAAAAAAAATATGTGCGTGTGTGTGACTGTGTGTGTGTTAAAAACGGATATAAGAAAAAAACCAAAAAGTGGGGAAAATGTCCGACAAGAAATATGCGTTTGCCTTCTACCGATGCGATCCGGGCTCGATTCTCGTTGAGGTCGACTCGAATTTCCCCTTGTGGGAACCGTACCGGACCCATCATCGAAGTGTTGCTCTAGACACCCACGTCATATCCCCACTCGCTAGTGTTTGAAAACATACAGTACAAACCAAAAACATAGGACCATCGCCATAAGCTTAATTTTTGTTCAAATAAACGTTTTTGTATATTTCTTTATTTACGAGCTATCCATTTACAAATATATGACAAAATTAAAAAATTACTACATTTTGCAGTATACAAAAGCTATTAAAATAAAAACTACTTCAGGTATCCTAATGTCTTTTGTTTGTGTAGCATACCGTTTTTTGAACGTAAAATAATATGCAGGATTCACAGCAGGGACACATTATTTGGAACTTTTTTTTTGCCTTTTTGTGAATAACAAACACATGGGAAAAACACTCAAAAACACATTTTTCACATCTGGGTGAAATCACGTTTTAGACACGCGGTATAAACGTATCTGCTACTGCTACTTCTTGCCAAATACATCTCCTAACAAGTCTAGGCAGCAAACACACGGCGGCTCAGTCAATATCACAAAAATATACACACGGAATTAGTGGAATATTGATACAGTTTTCTCTGTATTTTAAAATCCCCTCTGTGGCTGAAAACAAGGATGTATTAATTTTTATTTACTGTGATTGCTTAGTAGCAGTTTACTTTCATGAACATTCTACTTCACAAACAAAAGACATTAAGATACCTGAAGTAGTTTTTGTCTTATTACTGAAAAATGAAGTGATTTTTTTAGTTTTGCCATACATTCATAAATTCATAAAAGTAACCAAGAAACATACAAAAACGCTTATTTGAACAAAAAAGAAGCTAATGGCGATTATAACCAGGGAAAAATTCACAAAGTCACTCCAACCGATATTATGAATCCGGGTCGGGTGTACCTTATATGTATGGGTGGCTGTATGTTTTTGGTTGGTACTGTATGTTTGTTGTGACTCCCTATACAGGTTGTGTTTGTGTGAGTGAGGTACAAATTCGTCGGAGCGCTCAGGGTGGCCGCGCTGATCCGCTTGTAACACACAAATACACCGTAAAATATTCCATGAATAAATTTGAACACATTTCATATATATATATATATATATATATATATATATATATATATATATATATATATATATATATATATACACACACACACACACACACACACACACGCCCGTACATTTTAGTTGGTTCATTTCGCAGATGAATTACAGTTTATCAGGCATGCATAAAAAATTTTCAGACGAATGAGTAACCCGGAAAGAATCACGAAACGAACCTAGCCAACCGAAAAATAGCTTCGGCTGAAGAGCATACCAGACAGTGAAGTCTCGACTGCAGGTCGTTGAACCTGTGCTTTACTGTTATGTTTTTTACTGTGAGACTTCAAGCGAAAATATGGTTTGATGTCCAACCCAAGTTTCTATTTATTTTTATTTCGATACTTGTTGCTGTTTTCCCGCTACGACATTGCGCAAATGTGGTCGGTAGCAATGTTATGGACCCAGAAACACGTTCCTAACAAGTATGACGAATTTTTAAACATATAGCAACATACTTCGGAGTGAGTGTTGTTTTCGTACACTGAGAAAAAAATTTTGTTGGTGCAAACGAAATTTGATTGAATCAACCAAATCATTTGTTTATAGAGGGGCAACGAAATATTTGTTTGCTCGTACCAAATTATTTTGTTCCCTCGATTTGTTTGAGGCAAATAGCTGAATTTTGTTAGCAGTACCAAATATTTAGTTGGTCATAAAAATATTTCGTTAGACATATTAAATGCGCATACAATATTTTAAGAACTAAAAAAAATTATATTTTACTAACTTAAAAAATTTCAGAAATTTTAAG